>ML778801.1:324905-359804 GCA_009831015.1 Picea engelmannii | reverse complement strand
GTTGGATGAAACAATTTCATATTCTCATTTTGCAGGGTTCATGCCAAGCCAAATGCTGTAAATTAATCCCATAGCCATGCTTTTGATAAACCTGTTATAAACTAATTTTTATTTTTTTTATGTGCATTATTCCGATATAGAAATTCAAATTGCAAACTAAGGTTTTTCTTTTGATTATTTTGTTGCAGAGTTAATTTCCAGGTTATAGGATAAAGAAGAAGGACAAGGCGACGTTGATGCAATTCAAAACTAGAAATAAACCAAACCAAGAAGACATAGTTCAATCATGGCACGATTCAACCACTATTACAGCAAAAACGTCACTGTTTCAACAAGTAAAACTTCGCTATAATAGTGTGTAAAATGTCATTGTACCAGCATGTAAGAATTTCATTGTTTCAGCATGCTGTAACAACATGTAAATTTTTCGTTGTATCAACATGCTATAACAGCATGTAAAATTTGGTTTTGTTTTTATTCGTCTATTTTTTTTTTATTGTGTTTATTTGCAGGTCAAAGGATGGATGCAAAAAAAAATCATTCCTGAAATCAAATTCATCCCTATTTTCTAATCCTCATGATCGCACAAAGCGCGGAGGAGAGCATACTTATTCTAAAAACAAATTAGAGAAAAAACGTTGTTTTATTTGTTAGCCTACCTACTCTATGCTAATTGAAAATTAAAGATTAGTTACGTGTAGTCAAACTTCCAATGGATCCAAGCACGCAATAGTAACAAAAATATATTCATGTGTAATTTTTCAAATGAAAGATAGAAATTTACATGAACAAATGAATTTTGTTGCTGTAACGACAAACTAACTAAATAAAAATGAAATTTAACTAATCGAGTGCTTACCTGGAACCATTGCTCGATAATGCTTTCATAGGCGCGCTTTTCCTCGCTCAGAGCTTGCTATAACTCCTCTTCATCTTTCTCAATCTCCTGCTCAAATGTTTGTTCGTCATCTAATGCGTAGGAGTCTCCAGATCTTGAATCCTCGTTTGTTGTTGGAGGAGTGTTTGAATCTTTAATTGTTGTCAAGATCTCCTCTTCATGAGAAGAGGAGATCTCGAATTTCATGAGGATCTGAGTGAGTAGTTCCAGGATGACACTCATTGTTAAAACTTATTGAAAAAGGGGTTCTTACAACACCCAAATAAAAAAAAAGAAAACAAAAATAAAAATGAAAATCATACTTGCTGAAACACATACTCTCCACAGTTGCGGAAAACACACTTGCTACAATTGAAATTCACACTTGTGGAAAATGAAATTTGCACTTACGCTTGCAGGAATTGAAACACTCCCTACATTCCCTTACCCATATTCCACCTCAAAGTTAGGAGCATGACTAATCACACTTGCATGAAAATTCGAACTAAACCTCAATCCATCATGCTTCCCTGGAAACAACGCCAAAATGTTAGGCAGAAATATTGTCGTTTAATTCCATTGTAGTACTAGCCCAACTATTTAATTTGTCAATCTGAGGTTCGTAGGCTTACGAAGCACACACACTATATATGCAGGACTGAAGTGTAAGTAATCTAATCTAAATTGTAGAAATAAAATTAATCTAGGAAAGCATCGAAAGACTAACTAGGAAAGCAGGAAATTGCATAAGGGAAAAACAATACAACATGTGAAGAGTTGAATGTCAAATGACATATGTGAGCTCACACAATTTATCAATCTCAAATTTTATTACAAGAGTCAAATGACAAAGCATGAAAGAATAACAAAGCGAAGAATCCAAGTTAAGAATCCCCTTCTCCTAATTACAAGACTAAATTATAAATTACATTCCTCTGACTAACATCCTCCAATTATGAATACCATGATGCTTAACTCCCCTTCATGAAGAGAGATCACTCTCTTATATACATGAATGTCTTGAAGAGTGTCATAATTACAGATCCACTATTCTCTCAACTTATTCCTTCAAATCCTCCACTCATATCTTGGATAATATATCCTATCAAAATCTCCATGATCTTCTCCTTTGAATATGCTTGAATCATTGTCCCAAATATTCTTCAAATCTTCAAAGCTTGAAGATAAAATTTGAATTTGAGGTAGGTGGTATTAGGTAATATTTGACTTTGTTGAAATCTTCACATATGCCTGCACACATCATCAAACTCATCCAACATTAATATATAATGAAAATATGTCATTTTTTCTAAGATTTAATCATAAATTCACTTATAATAGTAAAATGAATACAATGGAAAATAATAAGGAGAAACCCACATATATTTATGAAAATGGTATGATGGAAGGTTAATGGGATGATGAAATGTAAAGAATATTGAAGGGAAAGGTGGGTGAAAATAGGGCATTTCTAAGGCCCAACAGTTACCAAATCTGTTTCCATGTTAGATGCTACCAAATTTGTCAACGTTGAAGTGATGTAGCTACGAAATATGATGGTGCTACCCAATTGCCTGGAGACACACAGGCAGGCGCTACCGAAATTTTGGCAGAGACCAAATTGTGCAAATTTATTTTTGGACACTTCTGCCAGTTTTGAGTGACAAACTTAAAACTTGGATTCATGAGCAAGAGATATGAGAGATCTGTAGGAGGCACTTTATCTGTGATCTTTGTAACCCTGAGGGGATTTGGTTTTTATAAACATTTCTGGTATTGAAGGTTCATGATATCTGTGTTATCGGATTGTATCTCTTGTTTTCTTTTCTAACTTGTCTTCTTACTTGAATGAATTGTACACCTTGAGGATCATGGTTTCCTTTGATTAATTGATTCTTGAGCATCTGAGGATCTGATGTATATTTCCTATTAGTCATTGTTTACATTCAAGTACCTTGGATTCATTTATGCAGAGAGGATCTATGCTTTATGTATGTTCTTCTTTGTGTTATCTTTTTTATTCCTCTATTTAACAAACCTTTATTTGATATGTAGATTAATTTCATTTAATGAGTAGGGTGTTTTCTTGACTCTATATCCCAATGGTCCATCATTGATTTAAAACAACTTACTATCCTTTCCCTTCCTTGTTTTCTTTTTCTTGATCCACAAAACCAATAAATTCTTTTTATTTCTATGTTACCAAGCTTAATATCATTTGCAGTCTAGGAGTGACTCTTGGAGTGCTAACATAAATGGAATCATTTCCAGGTTGCGGAAGTGAAGCCAGTTTCCCTGAGAGGATGACATTGATCCAACTTTGATGGCAGACAAAGGAAGGACATTGAATTGACTGTAGCAATCTGCCTAGCGACTCCATGATTAAAGACTCCATTGGGAAGGATCCAGTTGACAGAAAGATGAAGGGGTTGAATTCTAAACCCAGGTATCAGTTTATTAGTATTCTACATGAACTTTTGTTGTTCTTTATCATCTCTTTCATTCTTTTCCCTTCACACATTAAGAGAATCATCTTATGTTTTGTATATTCGGATGATGATCATCCTTCTTTTATATATCCATCTTTATAAGAAGAAGATATGCATATTGCTTGTATTGTAGATGTTGATTCAATATATTTAACTAAGCCCATTCATAAAGATAATCATTGTATCCAAATATCCCTTGAATATGATCATCCATGTAACCTTACAGATGTCGGAATTGATTCCAAACCTATCCAGAGGTCAACACCTTTTGTCATTACTAATGAAACTTGTCATCAACCTATTAAATTTCATGATCACCCCACTGCCTTTCAAATTAAAATCAGAATGAAGATGTTCAAGCATTTAAGGTTTCCCTTTCTTCTTCATCCTTATCCTCTTGACTTCCTTGAGTATCTTTCACAATTTTATGGAGAGAATCAAGTTTCAGCTGAGAGGCACTTGCAGTCCTTTGAAAACTTATTTGATCGGTTCGAGATTGTTCATGAAAATGTGATCATGAGATTTTTCTCTAATTCTTTGTTAAGAGATGTTGTTGTTCGGTTTAAGGGTCTAAGAGATGATTCCATTAGCTCTTGGACTGATTTCTCTAATGATTGTTTGAGGTATTGGGGTGAGAACAAATCATTAGATTCATACCTTGTTGATTTTTATTCTTTGAGGAGAGAGGAGGACGAAGCTTTGTATATTTTTAATAGAAGATTCTATATCATTTATCATGACATGCCTTTGGAGATCCAGCCTACAGAGACAACTGCCATGATATATTATGTTATGGGTCTTCATTCAGAACTTTTCCTTCTCCTGTTAGAAAGGAGGTCTTCATCCCTAAGACAGTTGTTTGAAGATGCTTAAGGAGTGGAGGAGAACATTTGTGCTTCTAGAAGGATCCGAGAGCAGGTTGAATTTGAAAATATGCATGCACATGAACAAGGGAACTGTCAGTACATTTCAGATTTTCAGCAAGAAAACAGGGAGTGTGAATAAGATCTAGGAAAGCAGCAAGGATGTAAGTATGTGTCAAATTATGAATCATATTCTTCAATGATTGCATATGTTTCAATGAATAGGTATGCATGTCAAGTTCAGGAAAAGTTTTCAAACAATGTTGAAGATGAAATAATTGATCATTGCATTGACAACTATATGTTTCTAATTGATCAAAACCCATATGATGTAGACCATGTTTTGTCATCCTCTTGTGAGCACTATTATAAAGATAAAGTTGTAATGATTGATGATCAAGTGGTTGACTCACCAGTTGTTGATCCAAATCCTATTGCTATGGATATTCAAGGGGTTTCCAATTTACCTCCTTATGACGACTATTATGATGATTATAACATTTTTCTTATAGATAAACCATTTGTAGGTTCATCTCCGGGAGATTATTCTTTTCAGCAGTCTTATGAAGGTTTACAAACCACACATTTCAGCCATGATGATAGACAACAAAAAGGTAGCGAGTTTGTTGAAGGAAATGCTCTACCCCTGTTCTTTTCTTCATTCCAATTTCTGAAAGAGAGAGTTCACCATCTTATAAACCAACAGCCTTCTGAAGATGTTATTGATCCCATAGTTTGTTATGCGGAAGGTTTTACCAATTCAAGTTTGCAACCATCAAGTAGTTGTGAATTTGAAAGTGAAGATGATGAATATATAAATATTTTAAGTGATCACGAATATGAGAATAGTCAGGCAGTTTTCTATTCGAACCATTCATTTCCTAAAACTTTATTTCAAGAACAAGTTGGTCAATGAACAATTTTCCTTCCTTCCTTTGAAAATCAAAATAGAATTTCTTTTGAAGGAAATCAGGGTTTATTTTCAAACTCTTTCCAGACTGATGGTGAGTATAAAGGATTGAAACAAAAAAAAACATATGAAATTGAAGATAATTGTTTTATATGTGTTGATCAACAAGAGGTTTTTCTTCATGAGATGCAAGATCCTTTTGCAACATGTTTGTTGTCAATGAGTGAGCTTAAGTTTTCATATTTGGTCAGTGATGAAACTAATTTCAAACTCTTAGATGCATTTCCTTTAATTAGGTATTCCTTGTTTCCTTTGAAGAAACACATGCAAAGGATCCAACCAGTGGACGAGATTCTTGCATGGCTCCATTGGATTTTTCATTTCAATTGATCAAATAGCTCAGGGGCTAGCTTAGGGTAGGTAGGTTGTGTAAAATAGGTTCAACACCCTAAGAGTCTCTTTCAACAGTTAGTTCTCAGTTTGCATTTGGTTTCAGTTGAAGATCACAGGTCAGAGAAGTTTTCACAGGTTAAAGGTTGGGAGCAACCCATGGATAAAGCACTAGAATTGCATGTCCTTGGAGCCTCACAGGGAGGTCTCCATCCCCCATGGAGCCTATGTTAGCACAATAATTTGCAGCCAGAAGAGGCTTGCCTCTCCATAAGAAACTAAATAACCTCTACATGCATATACATGATTCTAACCTATCAACTCAAGTTTCTTGATTAGTCTCATCATATAGAAAATCATAGACATTATATAGCACCATGGCACTACAAAATTGTCTATATAGCATGGTGTTGTCATAGGGGAAGACCTAGGGTTCAACGCTACAACAACGCACCAACAAAACCCTAACTACTGTCCCTTTCGACAACACATGCGAAGCATATTTAGTCTCACCCGAGGTAGAGGCAAGGGTGGTTGCAGGACTTAGGTGTCTGCAACCTTAGTTGGGATCCAGATATGTGATTACACACTTAACAAAGCACTTAGCATCAATACTTCACCTAGAAAAAACCCTTATTTCACTCCGTATATAACACAGAGCAATGCAGTATATACTTAGATCTAAGATGATTCAGCACTTAACATCATATAACAGAACAAATCTGATAGACCAAGCACTTAGCAACTTCATACACATCAAATGTACCATCTATACACATCTAATAAGAACAAAGCATAATTAAATCTATCTAAACATGTTATAGCACTTAGAAAGAGAGGGAAAACCCATGTAAGTAACAACACAAAGCATGAAACACAGATTTACGTGGTTCACCCCCACCTTGGGGCTACGTCCACAAACTCTTCTTCTCTATTATTGTTGGCCAATCTGTTACAAGCACATAGCCTCATAAACCTACTCCACGCAGGATAGGAGATCTTTGCAGCTCGCTAGATCCTCCTTCCCCGAGTAGCTCTAAGCATAAAACCTCCTTACAATCCATGCACTCAACACTTACAATACTTGCACTCAGCTCTGCAAGTATATCACACAGATCGACTCTTAGTACTAATCCACTTCTCAAGTCTCCTCAAAAAATCCCTTCTTACATAGCCTAGACTTCTACTTATACATTACAAAAATGGGCCTAAACATGGGTAAACCCATGGGCCGACATCCCGGTCTCGTTACATTATCCCCCAAAACCCAAAAAGGACCCAAAAAGGGGGTCTAGATTCCACGATCTCTGCTTCGCCTTGCGCTCCATCTTTGACAGGCTATCGAAGTCCCAAAAATGGTCAAATATGACCAAGTGTTCCTCAAAAATTGGTCAAGGGACAACAAGACCCCAACACTCACCTTTGACTTGTCCCGAGTCACTCAGGTCTGGGTAACTTTGCCTCAAAGGTCTCAAGCTTGTCTTGAGCTGCTTCAACTTGTCTCTATGCTACTGCTTCTTGCTCAGTGAATTCCTGAATAACTTCTTCGTTGATAGGTCCTTCTAGTTGTTGCTCGACTGTAACAACTATTTGTTCTAGTACTGTTCCTTGGCCTTCAATTTCTTCAAACAGTGGATAGGTCGCCTGCTAGCCCGACTAGAGTTTTTGGGTGACTTCCATCACTCTGTCCTGTGTCGTAAGAATGATTTGTTGGGCGGTGTGCTATTCCTGGGATCTCTTCATCCTCTATATGGGTGACAGGAGCTTGAGTTGTGCCTGTACTGTATTTGTGTGCTGCTTTGCTTTCTAGAGTTGGGACTCCAATTTCTTCATCTCTGGGTCTTCGGATAGTTGTTCATATATCTACACACTTCTACTGCTTAACTATTTTCATTCTATAGCAAGTGTTTTAATCCTCTCGACTCCACTCTAAGCATTCAATTCTCGCTAGTTGCGCACTTCTTGTGGGGTACTTGGTATAGTTTGGAGCTCTAATTCCAAGACCCTTTGTTGAAGCTGCTGAATAACTTCAACAAGCTTCATCACTTGACGTTCGAAGGGTTCTTCTATCTTTTGTTCTAAGCCAACGATGGAGCGGAATGCTTGGTTAACTGCTTCTTCCATCTCGAGCTACTTCACGAGTAGTTTCTCTTTTTCCTTTTGGATATTCGCTCTATCTTCTTCAAATTTTGCTTGGAGAGCATCATTCTCTTGTTGCGTGGCTCGACATCATTCTATGATTTCCGCTTGTAATTTCTTTAAGGCCCGAGTAACCTGCGCTTTTTCTTCCTGTGCGTGTCGAAGGCGTACTTCGACTGTATCAACAATCTTGTCGAGTTGAACTGATTCTTCTCCCACTTCTATTGTTCCTTCTAGTAGAGGCATAGTAGAGATTGCACGGCTAGAATAGAGTGCCTACTGCACTTCTTGGAGCCCAATTTCGATCTTGTTATATATCTTCTCCTGCTTCACTTCCTTATTTTATGTTATCTCTTCTATGGCTTCATTCATAGTTGCGAGGAGGAAACTGAAGTCATTCGGAGTGAGCGTGGTCTACATCTTAGTTACGATTGCTTTCGATTTCTTCTGGGAGGGAGACTTCGGAGGTGACCCTTTTCTCTTCTTTATAACTTTGACTTCGTCTTCTAGTCTCTGTTTGACTTCCTCTAGGTCTTTTCCATTACCTCCTTGATCTGGTGTGATGAAATCCATCCTTACAGATCTGCTATCTACATCCTGAACCTCTTTAGGCTTCTTCATCTTCTTTGTCTTACTGGGCCTAGGTGTGTCCTGTGTAGCTTCTAGGTTGTTGATGTTTGAAATGTCCATTGGATCTACTGCAACAAGGAGGTCCACCGACCATTCCTTGGTGATCTCTTCTAGGTCTTCTTCTGTCAGCTTATAATAGGACTGAAGTTGTTTCTGGTGCTCATCGACGCGTGGAGTTAGGTATATAAAGTGGCGGTCCGCACTAAAATTTATCATAGGTCGGAACCTTTGTAAAGTGTTCGGGGTTATACGAGGTTTACCCCCTATGGTTGCTTTCAATTGGTTATAATATGTGTGGAAAATGACATTCGATTGTCATTGCTTGTTCATGTTGGTCGAGTACCACAATGTACTGAACTTCGTGGCTAGTGGCTCAAAGGGGTTGAGGTACGGGAAGGTTGCACCTTCCGGTAGCTCCCATGCAACAAAAGCGATTAGTATCAGAAGACATCTAAAATGGAATTCATTCCCCTGATCTTGGGCTTCTCTACAGTCAATCTCTAGCTAGTTTACTGGTTACTTCGCCCAGGTCATCTGTAGTCCCTCTACGCATTTTCCTGTGAGGTCAACTACGAAGCCTGATACTTGTGTAGGTCAATTCTTACGTACTAGATTTCTTGCGATCAGTTGACATGCGAAGTACACTGTGCCACTTTCAATAGAGGCTACCTTGTAGCCTCGCGCGCCCTTCTCGACATTGCCATAAGCTTCTTTAATCTTCTGTGAAAGAGCGTGGTCTGCGGTCTTTCTAGGGTAGTAATCTTAGGGATCAGGGCCCTGCATGCTAAGCCCAATGATCCTATTGATCAGTGCTAGATCAATAGTTATGAGACAGTTTAACCACAGGTATCCTCTGTGGTAACTTGCTAGCAACAATTTTACACAAGTATTCACCTCTTGGTGTCTGCCAAAGTGTGGTATTTTCATAACGTTGAGAAAAGTAGACTGCGCGAGGTTCATCGTCCATTGTTGAGGGATGATCTTCAAATTCTTGCTCTTAGTTCTTGTCAAGTACTTATACAGGGTGAGCATGTTGTAAACCTTATGATCCCCTAGGTTGAAGTCGCAAAACTTCAACGATGTAACCCTGTCTTGATTTGCGCGGTAGGTGCGTACTCCTTTCGGTAGATATGCAATGACTAGGGTGTATTCAAAGTCTCTAGGGACACTATACCTGTTAATCGCACCACTCAGAGGGGGTATGTAAGCTGGTAGGATGGATGGCACTAACTTCGCGTTGGCTATGTCATCTTTATGCTTAGTTCTCCTTTCTGCACCGGCTCGAGATTTTCCTACTCAAGTAGTCGATGGAGAGGCTTGCACTCCTCTCATCGATGATGCTTGGACTCCGGTGGACATTCCTCTTTCTGACATGACTCTTAGTCATTAAATCAAGAAGGACCTCTATGAAGGATTCCTCAACTACGGTGAGCTCGACAGACATATGCACTTGGAAAATATTATCGGGGCACGATGATCTCAGATACTGTACTAGGATGAACAATCTACTTGCAATGATCACTGTATACAATCACTAGTTCTGCAGACTTCAAATTTTCAGTTGGAAAAAGTGTTCTTCGGGCATGGCGCGACGAGTTAAATATGAAATTCGTCAATGGTCTGCTTGCAATGAGTATGAATCTTCTTTTATCGTAGATCTGTCCATTATGGTGAGGTCCAACGGTCTAGCGGTGATCCTTTAATGATTTTCTATCCATTCAGGGCGGAAGTTGAATGGGTATATTGGTCTAACGACTAGATTTCTTCGCCACGACGAAGTGCCATATGTTGTTGTTCTGATATCTTGACAAAGTTCAATTCCTGTGATTTTTCCTTCTGCAGTGTTCCACCTGGGATCTCTTGTAACTTTTCAATCTTCACCTTTTTCTTACTTAATTTTCTATCCTTCTTCCCGGTAGTCTTCAACTTGCCCAGTCTTTTCCTATTCTGATTCCTATCTTCTCTCGACATAGTCACTTCGCACTACTGAGTTTCTTTCTTCAGATCCGAGGGTAATACTCCTTCAACATATGGACTAGGTATTTCAGTCTTTTGTGGTTCCTCTAATGCGCTTATAGCTTCGACGTCCAAGTCCCTGGTGTCCAATAGCTTATATCTGTTCTCTTGTTATTCCATCAAGTAGGTGATCCTTCTAGTCATAAATTCCATGAGTTATTGCTTCTTCTGTTCTAGGGCTTCCTTTTCTTCTTTTCTTTGGATCTGGTCTTTTTCAATCCAAATCTTGCCTAACAAAGATGGAAATGGGGAATGGTCCTCAATAAATTTAATAACTTCGAATTCTTCCTCTGTCGAAGCTCCATGGATACTCATAGCTATCTGGGTAATCTTCCCACATAGGGTTACCATTTTTCCTTTAAACAACCCTATTTTTCCTAGTGAAGGAACCATAGCAGGCCTTCCTAGGGTTTCCCACGTGATTTTTGTCATAATGTTCATCTACGTTTCCTCATCCATAGCACAGTCAGTGTCGAAGTCTCCTATTCTTAATTCAATTTTCTCCTTTTCTTTGAAGATCTTTGACAAACTGGCATCTTTATGTTCATTAAGGGTTTCTTTCATTTTCAGTAACATAATCTATGATTCTTTCTGAGGTTCTTATATAATCTTAGTCTCTTGATCTCCTTCAGGGTTTGCTTGCTCCATATTCATCTTTTCAAGTCTAGAAATCATTCTAGGGCATTCCAGTACTTCATAGTCCCTAGCTTTACAACATAGGCAACTAGGTTTTATCCCAGGGCATTCCTTAGCAAGATGTCCTAGTCTTCTGCAATTGTAACAAAGAGTTAATCCTCTCTTTCTCTTCAATGATCCCCAACTTTTCCTGTACTGCACGCTAGGATCATAATGGCTAGCCTGCAAAAATTTCTTTCTAGGATCCTGCATCCACTCGTTAGTCCAAACATTCTTTCTATGCATATGTATAACATATATTTCATTATTCTTATTAGATCTATTCATATCAAACGTTATTTTATCTAAAAATGCCCTAGATTTTAGGCTAGGACAAAATTTATCAAGCATACCTAAATTCATGCTTCAGAAACAAAATTTTCCACTTATTGAGCACAAAGCTTCCAGATCTAAAACCTTTCACTATTCTTACCTTTATCGGAGCACAAAGCTTACATATATTACCTCTTTTCTTCAGATTTGGATTCTTTTCTTCAGCACAAAGCTTCGTAGGTTGAGTAGAGTACAACGCATCAGAGCGATAGATCTATGCATAGAGTTTCCACAAGTTCAGGATGAATCTTTGCACAAAGATTCTTCTTCCTTATTTCCCAGCAATCACAGTTTCAGGTCCCGAAAACAAAACCATTTGTTGGCACAGGGGCAGACCCAAGGTTCAACACTACAACAACGCACCAACAAAACCCTAACTACCGACTCTTTTGGCAACACCTGCGAAGCAGATGAAGTCTCACTTGAGGTAGAGGCAGGGGTGGTTGCAGGACTCAGGTGTCTGCAACCTTAGCTGGGATCCAGATCTATGATTACACACTTAACAAATCACTTAGCATCAATAGTTCACCTAGAATTAACCCTTATTTCACTCCAGAGATAACATAGAGCATTGCAGTATATACTTAGATCTAAGATGATTAAGCACTTATCAACATACAATAGACTAGATCTGGTAGACCAAGCACTTAGCAGCTTCATACACATCAAATCTATCATCTATACACATCTAATAAGCACAAATCATAGGTAAATCTATCTAAACATGTTATAACACTTAGAAAGAGAGGGAAAATACATGTAAGTAACAACACAAAGCATGACACACAGATTTACGTGGTTCACCCCCACCCTGGGGCTACGTCCACCAACTCTTATTCTCTATTATTGATGGCCAATTGGTTACAAGCACAGATCCTCAAAAACCTACTCCACGTAGGACAGGAGATCTGCACAGCTTGCTAGATCCTCCTTCCCCGAGTAGCTCTAAGCATAAAACCTCCTTACAATCCATGCACTCAGCACTTACAATACTTGCACTCAACTCTGTAAGTATATCACATAGATCGGCTCTTAGCACTAAGCCACTTCTCAAGTGTCCTAAAAAAATCCCTTCTTACATAGCCTGGACTTCTACTTATACATTACAAAAAGGGGCCTAAACATGGGTAAACCCATGGGTCGACATCCCAGTCCTGTTACATTATCCCCAAAAACCCAAAAAGGACCCAAAAAGGGGTCTAGCTTCCACGATCTCCACTTCGCCTTGCGCTCCATCTTTGACAGGCTGTTGAAGCCCCAAAAATGGTCAAATATGACCAAGTGTTCCTCAAAACTTGGTCAAGGGCCAACACAGGGTCTTCCATTTTACTACCTAAAATGCACCAAATCTATTAAGCAGTGTAATGATGGCACTATGAATTCCATAGGTTGTTACCAAATCCGTTTTCATGTCGGATTCTACCAAATATGTCAACGTTGAAGTGATGTAGCTATGAATTATGATGGTGCTACCGAATTGCATGCAGACGCACAGGCGGACGCTATCGAAATTTTGGCAGAGACCAAATTGTGCAGAGTTATTTTTGGACGCTTCTACCAGTTTTGAGTGACTAACTTAAAACTTGGATTCATGAGCAAGAGAGATGAGACAACTGTAGGAGGCACTTTTCCTGTGATCTTTATAACCCTGAGGGGATTTTGTTTTTGTAAACATTTCTGTTATTGAAGGTTCATGATATCTGTGTTATCAGATTGTATCTCTTGTTTTGTTTTCTAACTTGTCTTCTTACTTGAATGAATTGTACACCTTGAGGATCATGGTTTCCTTCGATTAATGGATTCTTGAGCATATGAGGATCTGATGTATCTTGCCTATTAGTCATTGTTTACATTCAAGTACCTTGGATTGATTTATGCAGAGAGGATCTCTGCTTTATGTATGCTCTTCTTTGTGTTATCATTTTTCTTCCTCTATTTAACAAACCTTTATCTGATATGCAGATTAATTGCATTTAATGAGCAGGGTGTTTTCTTGACTCCATAGCCCAATGGTCCATCATTGATTTACAACAACGTACTGTCCTTTCCCTTCCTTGTTTTCTTTTTCTTGATCCACAAAACCAATAAATTATTTTTATTTCTATGTTACCAAGCTTACTCTCATTTGCAGTTTGGGAGTAACTCTTGGAGTGCTAACACATGGGAAGGAAGATTCCAACCTCCCACTCTGACAGTTGGTTGAGGGATATGACTCCCACCAAACAAAATTGAGAGTAAGGAGGCATCATGCCCCCAGACCCAAAACTAGGATTCACATAAGAAGGAGAGGGAGAGGATGGAAAGTGTGAAAACATGTCTAGCATACCAAGAGAAAAATGATTAGAGACCAAAGGTATTGACTAAGTATCATGATTTTGCGTACCACTAGAAAATACAAAAGGATTTGTCCCAATGGAATGAGAAAATACCATGGGTTGGGTAATGCTAAATGAGGAAGTCACGGGGGCTCAACTAACCATAGAAATGAAGACTCACGACGTAATAAAAAAATCATAAGTCCAACTAACAATAAAAAATCACACCAAAAATAAACAAAAAGGCCAATATGCACAGAAACATGATATAATAGCTAAAAATGGGCCTGCTTCACTAGAGTAGGTATGCCTCACCTAATAGGGGCCTGACACTCCCTTCAAAAGATTGGAGGTATTAGAATCAGTTATAAGGAACCTCGTGGGATTAACAATGTAGTTGGTCAGATCCCCCCGGAGAGGTAATCCTCCATAAAGGTTGTGTGTTGTCTGACCCTTATCTAACTCAGAGTACCTGCAGAATAACCCCTGCAAGTAACCTATGTGGCTACCTATGCCAAGCAACTAAAGCCACCACGATATAACCAATGTTCAGGTGAACCGTCGTAAGTCAGGTCCATGGTATGGGCAGGGTAACAAACCCTAAAACATTGAAATCATCGCCTCTCACAGAGGTAAAGGTACTAGCAAGAACCCCATATACAAATAGATCCTGAGAAATATATCTGACGCTAAGAAGGTATTAGAGGGATATCTCTGCAACCAACTTCACGCGACCTCGTTCTTAACTCTAGCGTGAGTGGAGCATCTTGATGCCACTAATTATAAAATGGATTTCAAGACTCCCTTAGCCAGACACATATGTCGAGTTTAATAGCCTTGGAGAATTTTACTCACAAAATACTATTCCAAGGCTCTATATCTTAAGCTAGTTTATGTACCCTGAAAAAATAAAATCATTTCTCATCAATTTTAAATTAATCAGCGTTACTTTTAATGGATTTTGTTTACTCAAAATATGTGTTCATGAAACTAATGATTTTATGAATCAACATATAAAATAAATGAATATGAACATAAAGCTAAGTCCTAAACTTCAATTCTAAAAAATGATAAGCTTTTCAAAAATGCAACTTTCAATTCAACTCTACAATTTCAATACGATACAATCTTTCCATACATGTATCAAGATAGATAATAAGAACCCAAAAGATCAAATCCCACAATGCAAAATGTATTTTTTTTTTGTATATTCAATATAAAGGAATGAAAATGCAAGGACTGAACAATAGCTTGATATATAGACCCTAATGTAAGAAAAAGAGACAAACCAAGTAGGATACCAAGAAGCAAACACTCAGCCCAAGATGCAAGGACAACTAATGAAAAAGATGATGAGAAAGAAAAACCGCCTGAAAATTAAATCAAAGAAAGGTTTCCTATCACTCTGCAAACACTTAACAGTTATGATAGAGACCCAAGAAGACTCAACAACCATCAAAACTCACCCAACAAACACTAAACTCAAAAATCAAGAAAAAAAGGATGATGTACACAACTGTTTAAGAAAAAACCATGTATGTACACGCCCTATAGAATGACATCTCGCGTATGTACGTTGTACACATCTGTCAAGGGAAAAATCATGTATATGAATCAAAAAAATACCAGGTTAAGGATAAGGCTAATAAACTCAGACTCAAAATGAAAATATGTTGTCAAGCAATCAAACGACAAGGAAAATCAAGCTAACAGAGAGAAATCTAAGCAGAAAAACACTCCAAACCCCGAAATAAATATTCTCTCGCTAATATGGTCGCCAATTATGTTACGAGGAAAATCACTCTATGGAAAGGGGTAAACCATAACAGACGGAAATGAATGTAGAAATAAACTCTAATCCCAAGTATTCTATATAAATGTAAATTCCAATTAAGACAAGATAAAGAGCCTACCTCGTTTGGGCGTTGAAAGAATACCATTGTTGAGCACTCGAATCAAATCTCTATACCTGCAACTTGTCCTCAACAACCAATATATGCAAGCATATGGTGACAATATATAAAGTTAGCACATACAATAGCATAATCCATTAACATTCATAACAAATATGCCCATGGAATAATAATTCAAATATTTGCAAGACATCAATGGACGAGAAAAGAGTATTTATATTAAAATATGATCAACATAAGTGTATGAAAATCAAAATTCCATGTCGGCACGTCTTGAAACCGAGAAAGTAAGTCCCTTCTAGTTGGGTCTCCACCACTTCAATCCTCCACCAAAGGAAAGCACATATAAAAGAGATAATGAGGTTCTCCATAAAATATGGAAGAGATTGGGGGTTGAACAATGTTTTCAGAATTTAAAGGATAAAGGGATGCACACTCAATATGAATTGAATAATTTCTCTAGGGTAACTTAAAAGTTGAATTCTCTCCTCTTCCACGACTTGGATATGGCTCCATTTATAGCCTTCAAATGGACCTGAAGAGCCGAGTCAGAATGTTTCCAGTATATGGAAGGTCAAGGATCATGGATCTTGTGACGTGACATGGAAAGCCAACACAATTTTTTATTTTGAGCACCAAACCTAATGTACATGGGTTGTAGTGGTGCAACCTACATATACGCATGTTGCATAACTGTTAGGGTGTGTATATGTGGAAAAATGTGATTTTTATCTCTGAGAAGTGCAAAAGGGGACTTCAAGTCTGCATAGGGAAATGGAAAAGGTCTTCTGAGCAAGTTGCATGGGGTGAGGAAAATATTTCTATAACATTTCTATTCTCCATGCTGAGTAATCTATCTCATCAAAGAGGGGAAATTCATCTGCATGTTCATCCATTTGTGTGTCCATGGATGTCCTTCAATCTTGTAAGTCTTATGATGAAAGCCTTCTCTGATACTAATTGTTGGACACACCGACCAAACTGAGAGGGGGGGTTGAACAATGTAGGGATCTTTTTATGACTTCTTTACAAAACACTTTTGTTAGCAATCACCATTTACTCAGTATTCATTACTTTCATTTATAACTACTTGTTTGTATGCAATCATATCTCAGCAACAAACATCATCAATAAACCATCACCATAAACAACACAAGGCACACAAAAAATATGTATAAGTTTTTTTTGTATTACGGACTACAATCCTTGGGGTTTATCAGCATCAGTTGAAAAATAGCAACAAATCCACAATCATGGGTGCTCCTCATACATACACAATCATAGAACATGGATATATCACAATCGTAACATAACTGAACTACTCAACCAACCAACTACCATATTCAAACATCAATACAAATATACAAGGAATTCCTCAAGAATTCACCATACCATGAACACGCATAAACATCAAGAAAATATGTACTCATACCATAACCTCTGTAGCATATCTGAACCTATAGAATGTTTATTTGGAACTTGTTTCAGACTTCAGGAACCTAACATCATCATCCACTCAAATCTTCATAACTTTTTCACATGTACGTGCTCTCCCTTTACTGCAACCTGTGTATACATGTGCCTTACTTCACTGCAGACCACGTACGTATGCACCCTGGCTCACTGCAACCCATGTACGTATGTTCCCTAGCTCACTACAACCTGTGTACTCCTTCAGAAAACTAGGGTTTTCTAAACCTCCAAAAATTTCACCATCAAAAAATCATACTTACAGAACTTCTGATGTATCTATGAGTACATGCAATCAATATTTCACCAGCATAGATCTTCAATATACTCAATATATTCACACATAAGATACCCTTTCTCTCTTATTTATATTTCTGCAAGTATCTTCTTCTAGAGTTTATCATCTAAGCAACTTCAACCAACTTCCTTCTTTTTGGGGCTAACCCACTTCTAACCACTTGTCCACTAATAACTACTTTCTCCACAAATAGTAACTTCTCCATTTCTAGTTGAAACTAATTCATTTTTAATTGTTTTCTTATTTCAACCACTTAACCCATGATTAACCACTTTGACTAGTCAACTTTCTTCTAGGATCTTCTAGAATAATTTGAATTCTTTGACCTTCTATGGGTTTCTAGAGAACACATGAGGGTTCTCCAACTTCACATGGCCACAACTCTCTAACCGTGAGGAGTTATGTGACGTTCCACATATCATCGGAAATGGCTTGACGAACACCATCCATCTAGAATAGTTCACATCTAGGATTAATCAACCACTTAACCATTTGGACTCCAGAAAGAATCTTCTCGTGAGGGACTTCACCATAAGGGGACCACTTTAGAGTTTATCCATTTCGTACTTCCTATCAACCATGGTAAGATTCACAAAGCGTCTTCCCGTGAGGGATTTCACCATAATGGGACTACTTTGGAGTTCATCCATTTTTTACTTCCTATCAACCATGATAAGACAACATTGATCAACCTTTACATCATTCCATCTATACATCAATCTATTTGAAACATTAACCCATGAGAATACATCACTATGAAATTTCATGACGTTATCTCTTAGACATCAATTACATCTATGACCACATGATCCAACAATCAATACATCAATGATACAATGACAATGATTGACATCAACTCTTTGACATCAATGACAGAATAATGCAACAATATCGCCCTTTGGAATTGATGGAAATACCAACATTGATGTCAACACCAATCATTGATGGCAACATGTAGACATGACAATGTTCTTCATCAATAGTCGTCTCAATCACATCAATGTGACTATCTCTCCCCCTTTGACGTCAATGGAAAAGGGTAGTTCTCTCCTTGGGGATGCTCCCCCTGCCTGAACTCTCCTTGGGGATGCTCCCCATATCTGGATTCCTTTGAGCTTCCTCTAAATAATATATTTCCTTTTGAACAAGGGATATCACTTTTATGCAATTTTGAAGACATATCACTCATGCTCCTCCTGTGACCATCGCTCCTCCTGGAAACATGATTTTGTGTTCTATCTCCAAGCATCTAACTCTCTATCCTGCATATGATGAATCTGTCCTCCTGGAATCATGAGAATAATAATAACTTCTCGTGTGGGTATGTCTCCCCCTATCTTTTCTACAAGATGAAAAATATGTTACTATTGCAATATGCTTCTGCTACAAATTCTATTGCTCAACTAGAACACATATCAACTGCTCAAGAATGATATTCTCTTCCTATGAAGATCCTTGGACCTGTCCATGCATCAGACTCATGCCATACCATACATCATGAATCAAACGATATGTCAACAATGAATAAAGAATCATGAACAAAACATCAATTGTGTACATCCCGTGCCATACTGTGTGTCAACCATGAAAATCAACACCATACAATAAGATCTTATCACTAGAGTATACATGTATATTCCAATAATATGTGCCAAAACGTATACCAAGTATATATTAGGATCATCAACAAGTGCCTCTATCAATGTACCAAAAATATCGTCAACATTCCAACCATGTGCCTCAAACAAGTGTCATATCACATATCATATGCCTCTATCATAAACCAAGTGCCAAAAACCATGTGTCAAGATATGTATCTCAACCATCAAGCATCAAAATGTGTCTTAACTATCCCATACATCATCTACCAAAGTATATGCTAAAAATGTAATACCAATGATGTAATTTAACTAAGTACTATCACCCACAATCATATACCATATACAAGGGAATCAACCATGCACCAAACCTCAACAAAATGTACCATAATCAAGATGTGTTCCCATACATGTATGTCATATTAACCATAAACCATGTGCTAATCATACTGCTAGCAAGTGCCTTAACCAATGTACCAAGTATGTACCAATCATGCATCAACTACAGATCAAGATATGACTCATCAATGATGTAAAACATAACCACCTCATCAAATCATCAACTAGATGTCCCAATATGTAGCTCAACCACATGCCAAATGCATGCACCAAGACATCCAACAAATATGCCTCTAACAATACATCATAAGATATATCAATGGAGCTCACATATGTACCAACCATGTACCATGACAGATCTGCCTCGAAAACCATTCACTACAACAAGTACTAAGAAACCATTAGTATCTCTAAACATGTACCAAAAGTGTGCCTCAATAGATAAATAATATCTCTAGCTAGCATCACGTCATCATGATATATCTCATAACCAAAATTCCATAACTTCCTTGTCATAACCAACCATGTTTCTCAACATAAAATTCCTCAATCCATACTCTAGAGTTAGTATCATGCATCTAGGATAGGAATAAAGAATACACTTCAACACTCAACCATATGTCATTACCATACATACATCAAACATACATACAACCATATAATCATGGAAACCTGCAACAAACCATGTTAGACCCTGCAAAATAGAGTTATATCATCAAATCATGATGCAACTCATCTGCATAATATACTTTTCCAAGGATTTTACCACAAGTACGCGGCCTATTCCATAGACATATCGCGTATGTACACGATATTTCTATAGGTCATCTCATGTATGTATGCGAATTCTTCCACAGGAGCTCGCATATACTTAATAAAATGTCAATCTTGAGCTTGCATCATGGGTGCCATTCTGTTCTGGTTGTTCAGTCTTCTTCATCCACTTCTGATAGTGTCCCAACTTTTCATAACTTGAGCTCTGAGCTTCCATATTTTCAATATTGTATTCCTTCCTAGTTTCATGTGTTCTTCTTTTCATGCTATATGAAGAAATCCTCGTGGATTGCCTTCTTCTATACCAACAATTCTAGGATTTGTGGCCAAACCCACTGCAGCTATAACATCTCATGGTGTGACAATGAGTAGCAATGTGTCCCACTTTATTACATCTCCAACACCTTAGGGTGTTATGAAAACTTACAACATATTTCCTTTCATAATGTTTGCAATCCAAAGCTTTGTTACCATATTCATTACATGAGAAGCAGTGACCATGAAAAACATTTTCATACCTTTTCTTTGGTGTCCATATTGAATGTGTCTCTCTTCTAAATTTGCTTTGAGGTGTAAGGATAGATTCTTGATGTCTTCCTTGCTTTGTTCTTTTGAAAGTTTCCTTGCTTTGTGTAGATGGATTATTTTCAACATTGCTTCCACCTTTTGATAATGAAGGACTTACCTCATGCTTCTTATAAGTGCTAGCTTCAAAATGTATAGCTTCCTTGTTGTATCCAAGACTTTATTTATCATTTGGATATCTTTGGCTATCCAGGATTTCATCCAGGATTGTTGAGCTATTCATGAATCTCTTTGACTTCTCTTCTTTCTTTCTAAGATAAAAAACTTCATATTACAACTTATGGCATGACTCTTCCTTTTCATTTATTTGATTCTTCAATAGTTCCTCTATTCTTTTGACTTCTTCAATTTGAGTCTTGAGATTTAAATTAACTTCAAATCTTTTTCTAAGCTCATCATCTACCTTCTTCTTTTCTTCTGCTTGATTAATTATTTCATTCTTTAGTCTTTTGATCTCTTCTTCTTTTTCTTTTAATTGAGTCCTTTTACTTTATTCTTGTTCTTTAAGAATTTGCTTTAGTTCCATGATATGATTTGGGTACTTTTCTAGGACTTCATTAATGCATTTTTCAAGATACTTAGAAGCAATTGAATAATTTCCTATTTCCATGCTAACATCACCTAACTCAAATAATTTTTTTTCTTAAACTTCAACAACTCTTCTTCTTCATCTACAAAACTTATACTATATATTCTTCTTCATTTGTAAGAGAGAATTCAACTTCACTAGGAGTATTATCATTAGAATAGGGGTGATTTTAAGGATGGATATTTATTTTAAAATGTAGAAACCTTGGCGAATATTATTAATCCTTCATATACCAACTATAAAATGTTTGGTGATATTTTTGTAAAAACATTCAAATTTATAAGGATTTTATATAATATGTATAAAATTTTGGCGATTTTTGAGGTAAAATAATTTTATCCTATAAAATTTGGGCGATTCATTTTTAGAATAACGAATATTTTTTGGGGAAAAATCATGGAAAATTAGCCCATGAGCGAAATTTAGCCCCTAAAATCATCCCTGCATTAGAATATTTTGGAGAGTCTTTACCTTCGTTGTCCATGATGGAATTGTCTTCTTTGTATTGATATACCTTCTCTAGCTTCAACCATAGATCCTTGGCGGAAGTACATTGTCCCATGTTTTCTTTGACAGAACTTGAGAGTCCATTGAAAATAGTCTTGAGAGCCAATGTGTTGTTATTCTTTGCTTCCTTTTGTGATGTAAACTTTGAATTATTCTTCAAAGGAAATGATCCACCAATAGCTACATTCCAAATGCCTTTTCCCTTTTCCTTCAAAAACCATTTCATTTCTATTCTCCATGCCGAGTAATTTGTCTGATCAAAGAGGGGAACTTCATCTGGATGTTCAACCATTTGTGTGTCCATGAATCCCTTTCAAGCTTGTAAGGCTTATGATGAAGGCCTTCTCTGATACAAATTGTTGGACACACCGACCACACTGAGAGGGGGGGTGAACAATGTAGGGATCTTTTTATGACTATTTTACAAAACACTTTTGTTAGTAATCACCATTTACTCAATATTCTTTACTTTCATTTATAACTAGTTGTTTGTATGTAATCATATCTCAGCATCAAACATAATCACTAAACCATCACCATAAATAACACAAGGCACAAAATATATATGTATAAGTTTCTTTTTTATTATGGACTACAATCCTTGGGGTTTATCAACATCAACTGAAAATAACAAAAACTTCACAAGAGTACCAACTCTGAATGCAAGACTCAGTTTGTAGATCTCAACACCAACTGAGATGTGAGAAATCCAATCCTCAAGTACAAGACCATGATTTTGGACAGAACCAAATATACAACAGGTACATGACCTGCCTATACTGTATCATGCGTATGTACACACTCTTCCTTCTGTCAGTCTGCATACACCTTCAGAAACTAGGGTTTCTGAAACTTCATCCTTCTTGCCCTTTAGATCCTTTCTTCCTCTGTCACATTCACTTGTGACTTGTCACTGCTCAATCTGTACCATCACCAATCACAAACATATCTATACTAGCCAACAATGTATGGATGCTCCTCATACATACACAATCATATATCATGGATATATCACAATCATAATAGAACTGAACTACTCAACCAACCAACTACCATATTCAGACATCAATACAAATATACAAGGAATGCCTCAAGAATTCACCATACCATGAGAAAATCAAAACATCAAGACAATATGTACCCATACCATAACCTTTGTAGAATATGTGAACCTACAGAATGATGATCTAGAACTTGCTTCAGACTTCAGGAACCTGACATCATCATCCACTCAAATATTCATAATGTTTTCACCTATACGCTCTCTCCCCTTACTTCAAAATGCATACACACACTCCTTAATTCACTACAAACCATGTACATACACACTTTGGTTCACTGTATCCCATGTACTCCTTCAAAAAACTAGGGTTTTTTGAACCTCTGAAACTTTCGTCGTCAAAAACTCAGAATTACGGAACTTCTAATACGGCCATGAGTACCTGCAATCAATATTTCACTAGAATAGATCTTCAATATACTCAAGAGATTCACACATAAGAAAACATTGCTCTCTTATTTATACTTCTCCAAGTAGATTCTTCTAGGGTTTATCATCTAACCAACTTCAACCAACTTCCTTCTTTTTGGGGCTAACCCACTTTTAACCATTTGTCCACTTATAACTACTTTCTCCACAAATAGTAACTTCTCCACTTCTAGTTGCAACTAATTTATTTTTGTTTGTTTTATTGTTGCAACCACTTAACCCATGATTAACCACTTTGACTAGTAAACTTTCTTCTAGGAGCTTCTAGAATAATTTGACTTCTTTTACCTTCTAGGGGCTTCTAGACAACACATGAGGGTTCTCCAAATTCACATGGCCATAACTCTCTAACCGTGAGGATTTATGTCATGTTCCACATACAACCAGAAATGGCATGACGAACACTATCCATCTAGAATAGTCTCACTTATAAATTCACTAATATTCATTATATTATTCCACAATCAACCTTTGGTTCCTTAACCACACATCTAGGATGAGTCAACCACTTAACCATTTGGACTTCACAAATCATCTTCCTATGAGGGATTTCACCACAAGGGGACCACTTTGGAGTTCATCCATTTGGTACTTCCTATCAACCATAACAAGATTCACAAAGCATCTTCTCATTAGGGATTTCACCATAATGGGACCACTTTGGAGTTCATCCATTTGGTAATTCCCATCAACCATGATAAAACAATATTGATCAACCTTTACATCAACCCATCTATACATCAATCCATCTGAAACATTAACCCATGACAACACATCACTATGACACTTCATGACATTATCCCTCAAACATCAATTACATATATGACCACATGATACAACAATCGATACATCAATGAGACAATGAAAATGCTTGACATCAACTCTTTGACATGAATCCTTTGGCATCAATGCCAACATAATGAAACAAGAGCTTTCTTGCTCTTGATGTATTACTGATATTTATGAAACACATATGGTTTTTCTTTCAGTCTATTAAAATTTATTTAAGGCTCCTTGTGCTCATTGGGTAGGGCCTATCCAAGAGGGATCGAGGACCCTGTTACCATTTCTGTAGTTTTCATGCATGCTTAAATAATATTTTTTTCTCTTTTTAAGTTTAATATAACTTTGCATAATTATTTCTATCTTTTGTCAAGGTTATCACAAGTTATCTAGTCACAACAGACTGTTGGTTTTTCTTCATATGAGATATGAGAGATATTCAATATATTATTTCAATAATGAGTGTTCCATATATAGGGAACATAAGGTGACCATCCATGAAAGGGTGCATCCCTTGAATAATCAGATAACTATTTATTATTATCATTTACTTATTAATTATTATATTTAGAGAATGTCTTCACAATGTTGTCCAAACATCAACACTCCCTCTAAGCGAGGGAGGCATTCTCTGCCACACCAAGTGTGTCACGGAAGTACTTAAACTTCATCCTGGTTTGGTAAGAACATCAAAAACCTTCTCATATGTAGGAAGGTACTGCACCAATACTTCCTTCCTCTGCACCATGTCTTGGATGAAATGGTACTTGATCTCAATGTGGTTCAATTTGTCATGAAACACTAGATTATCAAATATCTTCACACAACCTTGGTTACCATAATGAATAATGGTGGAATCCAGCACATGTTTGAATAAATCTACAAGGAGCTTGTGAATCCACACTGCTTCACAGACTGTCATATTTAATGCAATGTACTCTACTTCTCTTGTGCTCAAAGCCACAAAAGTTCATTTCCTGCTACACCAGGAAACCATGGAAGATACCATAGTGAAGCAACACCTGAAGGTTCTTTTTCTTTCCACTGCTCTCCCTGCCCAATCAGAGTCAATATATTCCTGCCATATCATATCAATACTGGAAGTATATCTCAAACCATGTCGAACTATGCCTCGCAAGTATCTCAACACATGTTTCACAACAATCTAGTGAGTCTATCTCAGTTGAATTATAAACTGGCTAAGTGCAATCACTGCATAGAAATTATTTGGTTTGGTGTTAACTAAATACATCAATTATCCAACCAACTATCTATACAGAGTCAGATCAATTTTTTCATAATCGGATGAAGGCACACTTAGTTTCTTCAAATTGGTCATCATTGGTGTAGTCACGGGCTTCAAGTTCAGTATCTCAAACTTCTTGAATATCTCAACTATGTACTTCCCCTGACTCAGAAAGATCTCATCAGTTCTTTACCAAACCTCTAGTCCCAAGAGGTAGTGCATCATAACAAGGTCCTTCATCTTGAACTCATACACCAACACATACTTGCATTCAATAATAAAGTTCTTTGTACCAGTGAGAAATAAATCATCAACATAGAGGACCAGAATCAAGGCCTCACCGTTAACAATCTTGTAGTACATGTTGGGATCAACAACAATTTTGTTGAATCCCAAACTCATCAGGTGTCCATCAATCCTCGCATACCAAGCTTGAGGTGGTTGTTTGATTCCATACAAGGCCATTTTCAACCTACACACATGAGACTCCTTCTCATCTATCATGAAACCATCTGGTCGCTCGATGTATACTTCTTCCTTAATCTCTCCATTGAGAAATGTTGTCTTTACATCCATCTGATGTACTCTCCAACCCATGGATGCTACAAGGGAAATAATCATCCTGATAGAAGTGTATCGAGCAACAGGAGCAAATGTCTCCTCATAATATATTCCCTCCACTTGAGAGAATCCTCTAGAAACACATATTTCTTTGTGATTCTTGATGCTTCCATCGGCTATATGTTTGATCTTAGAGATCCATTTGGAAGTCACTACAGACTTCCTTTCAGGTCTCGGAAAAATATCCCACACATAATTCTTCATAATGGACTGATACTCCTCCATCATGGCATATTTCCATACTGCTTGATTAGGTGCCTCCTCATAACATGAAGGTTGTGAATCAATGTTGTGGCTCATAGTTGTGAGATAGCACAGATATGTTTGAGGTCTCTTTCTCTCTCGGAAGGTACCATGAGGATATGCATGTATTTCTGCCTCCTTCAGAGTTTGAAAATTCCATGTAGGTCTCTTCTGACCTACTATAATATCTCTGGGAACATCAACTGGAGGGGGAGAAGGAGCTATCTCTTCTTATTTCTCACTATCAATATCCATGTGATATCCTCTAGATCTCATGAAGGATACCTCCTCCTCAAAGGTAACATCTCTTCTCACCTCAATTTGTCTTTGACCAGGGATGTAGATCCGATATGCCTTTGAAGACTCATTGTATACCACAAATGTACCCTTTCTACCTGAAGGGTCTAGCTTGATCATTTTCTCCTTGGGTACATGAATGTATACTGAACACCCAAATATACTGAAGTGTCCAACCTCAAGCTTCACTTCAGTGAAGGCCTCCTCAAGAGTCATGTTCCTCAAGGAATTATGTTCTGAACATACACTACAGTTATGGATGCCTCTACCCATAGAAACATAGGTAAATGTTGATCATGAATCATTACCTTGATTGTCTCAACAATAGATCTGATATTCCTCTCTGTGACCCCATTCTGTTGAGGGTTGTGAGGAATGTTGTACTCCCTCTTGATCATTGCCTCAAACATCTCTAGGACATATCGAGGTTCCCTCATAGAACCAATGTCCCCCAAGACATATTAAGGTTTCCTCGTGAAACCAATGTCTTGGTTCCTTGATCTAGTAATCCACTGATTACTCTACAATACTTCCATTTTATGACACTCGGACAAGTCTAAGCATATCCCACTAAATTTCCATCACTACTCAACTTTAAGGCAACCCTATCATCATCCAAATAATAGGTGGTCTTATTAACAACAAAAGGGAGGGAAGAAGGCTTATCCTTGAGTATAGTGTCTAAGGCCTGAAGATAATAGGGTGGAGGATTTCCTGTGATTCCCTAAGAAATTCTATGAGATCATTATCACTCAATGCTTTAATTCTCCTCAGATTCATCACATATTGAACCCTTTCACCCGTCATGATTTGGAATTGGATCTCGATCTTATGGAGGTATCCCTTCTTCTCCAACGTACTCTCTTCAAATAACATGTTTCCGCCACCATTGTAGTCAATGAGGTCTCCACTCAAAATAATTTCCTGGCGCCAAGACTTGTGTTTTCTGTTCACATCCTTTGTTGCCAAGCTTCACATTTTCTTGACGGATGGTATCATCATATCCACCCTTCTCGAGCGCATTTACCAAATTTTGAAACAAATCGTTGGCCATGGGAATGTGCATAGAAGGATAACTGTAATTATCGCACTTGGCCAAACCCCTGCAAATGAGAAACACTGCCCTGGATTTTACAGACTCGATAGCGAAGAGTCCTTTTTCATGTCCATTGGCTGAGTTCTTGATTTCTACAGGTCCGATGAAATCTACATCTTCCAAAAGATAGAAAAGATTCAATTTTCGGGCGCACTTGCTCCATTAGTTTGGGAGGATAAGTGAAATTGATGGCACCACAGACATTGGCATCATGGATAGCCTTGGAGTAATGGGTGAGTCCAATGTACTCCTGCGATATCTTGGAGTGCAAATTGAAGAAATTTTTCTTCCGATTTGCGTCTTTTCTGAAAAAATCTTTAGTTTAAGAAATTAATATCTTGCATTTAGTGTAATTCCGGACACATAGCTCCCATTCTTGGGCATCATACACGCTCTTTCCATTCTCAAAACACTGCAAGAATCTCGTTGTCTTGTCTTCCAGGAACTTCTCTAATCTCCCAATCGACAAGGGATTGTCGACGTGAAGCCAAATGAAGGCATCCTCGACTTTAACTAAGTGAGGGTGCTTGAACGCTATTATCATGCCTTTTGGGTATATATATATATATATTAAGCACAAGAATGGTTGATGAAAGAAATAATCGACCAGATTCCATAGTAACATTTCTTTTCAGCGGGATTCATCCAATTATCTCTCATTTTCATGGGCCCTCCCGCTGGGGAGTCAAGCCCAACCTCACTTTGATACCATGTTGGTTTTTCTTCATATGAGATATGAGATATATTCAATATATTATTATAATAATGAGTGTTCCATATATAGGGAACATAAGGTGACCATCCATGAAAGGGTGCGTCCCTTGAATAATCAGATAACTATTTATTATTATCATTTACTTATTAATTATTATCTTTAGAGAATGTCTTCCCGATGTTGTCTAAACATCAACACAGACATTGTGTAGAAATGTTCAATAGCCTATTGGAGCACTCCTAGGTGCCTCCCAAGGACAAGAACCCCATATTCACTTCATTTTTTATAGTCTAGCTTTGCCCATGTTTTTAAAGACTTGCACTGCCTTTTTAGACTCCATTTTTCTTCCTATAGGAGTTTCTTGTAGAAACTACATAGTTCTTATAGAAATATCATGTAGGTATGTTTTAGCTTCATATTTTGACTTAGCTTAATATTGTTTTCCTGAATCATCAATAAAAAATAAAATACAATTAGACTGATATTGATGAAAGGTTTAGCTTGTTTTATTCATGCATTAATGTAGCTTTACTTCTATTACTTCTTTCTGTCATAGCTTAAATTGAATTCGTCTTTTTGATTCAGTTTAATCTTCTTGATTTAGTCTTCTTTAATGCAGTTAGAATAATATCTTTTCATGCATTCTATATTATCTTCACTTTCATATTCTTGTGTTTCCTTCCAACAATTAGTTCATAGTTGATTTTTGTCATTTAATTTTCATGTACATTTTCAACCTTTTCTACCGACAATTGCATACTGCACATACAATGCATACCACCTCTTAATTTTGTATGAACCCTGGGTTGACAAGTAAAGTAGGAAACCAAGGGTACGGTAAATCATTGTTGTTATTCCTGGGACCATCACTTTTTGGCACTATTGCCGAGGAGGTGCTGAAGTTTTCATGTTTTTTTTTTTCATTTTTTTGTTGTTGTTGTGTGACGTGGATACCTCAATCATAAGGCCAACTTCACTATAGAATTTATATAGTGTAACAACCCAAGTGCTTTCACTTTGTGTGAGTATTGATAAGTTCCTTGTCACACTCCCTTTTTGCATTATATACAAGAAAAAAAATAAAAAATTTCACTTTCTTTTGATTTCATGAATGAATAGACCTAGAGATAGGAAATGAATTTTTTTACCAAAAAACCCCCACCAAAAAAACAGTTCCAAGAAATCCAGAGATTGGTTCTGGAACAATAGAAAGTTTCTTGGAAAGGTAAGCTAGAGAATTTAAAAATCTTTTAGAAGAGAGTCATTCTTCACCTCGTGTCATGGCCAATGAAGAAGAAATATTTTAGTTCCCTATTTGGAATCCGATGGAGAAGCCAATATGAAAAATATTAATCCTTTGGCCTTACCTCATTTTCATGGGATTGTCTCTGAAGATCATGACACTTTCTTGTTTGATTTTGCAGTTATATGCAAGACACATGATTATACCACTAACAAACAGAAGCTCAAACGTTTTCCTTCTACCTTGAAGGATTCAAATCTAAGATGGTTTATGAGCTTGGAGGGAAATAATATCACTACTTGGGATCAAATGAAAAATACCTCAGTGAAAGATACATAGACTAGTGTGGAGCAAGAGATACAAGGGATGATATTTTCATAATGACACAAGGAATTGATGAGTCTCTAGAAGAATTTGAAGAGAGATTTCAACTAAGCTACGAGAGAGCTCAAAATTGTACTCTAGACGAAGACTCACTCAAGCTTGTCTTACTTAGGGGAGTAAGAGAATATTTGATGGAAACATTGAATATCCTATCCAATGGAGATATCTATCAATTAGACTATGAAAATATCAAAATAATATTCAAGAACCACTCAAGGTCCTCCAGAAAGAAAGGTAGAAGCAGTAGAGGTTTGGAATCTCAATCTTCTAACCATACAACTCATATAAAGAATGAATTAGGAGAATTAATAGAGGACATAAAAACTGATATTTTACACTCTTTAGCGATCAAAATGGATACCTTGCAGATAAAAAAGAAAAAGGAGGAAGCAGAGAAGGCATTGGTTGTCTATTGTCCCAAATGCACTAAAGAGCATCCTAGAAATGAGTGCCCTTTATAACTTGTGGATGTTTATGGTATTTGTGAATAAAATCACCCAACTAACAAATTTCCTTCTTTTTCAGGATTGAAAGCCACGTTTCGAGGAGCAGAGGAGAATGTGGAATCACTATACTTCATCAATCAAAGGAGTCTTGGAGCACCATGACCATTCCAAATAGGTTTGAAATTAAATCTTGATCAAAATTTTAGTGCATATAATTCTCAAATATATCCTCAACCATGGTATAGCCTATCACCATGTACAAATACAAATCCTTGGCAGTACCAAGGGCCTCCAATTCCTCCTCCATACCAAAATTTTCCTAGCATTCCACAAAATCAATGGAGTCAACCTCTACAAGGATGGAGGCCACAAAAATTTCAACCTGCATTATTTCCTCCTCCTCCTCTACCTAACAACACTACTCAAAACAATGTTCCTCATAAACAACCTCAAATAATTGCTCAACCTTCTCCAAATAAGAACAACAAGTAAGTTCAACCTGTATACAACAATGATACAACTTATCAAACTTTTTCTATGGAATTGCAAGAGATAAATATTAGATCAGGAAAATTTTTGCAACAAAAACCTAAGCTCATAGGGAATGCACAATCTGAGAAAGAATATATTACCTCACCTCAACCACAAATCCCTCCTTACCCTGAAATATTACAAGAAAAGAAAACTTATACATCTAGGGAAAAATAAATTTTAGGAGAGCTTAAGAATTTGTGCATAAAGATACCTCTCTTACAAGATCTTAAGGATGTGCCCATTTTCAACAAATAGATCAAGGAAGCATGCATTAGAAGACCAGGGATAAATATAAAATATTCTCCTACCATAAATGTCATAGGACAATTAGTTGACCTTATGCTTGGGAAGTTGATTGTACCTAAATACTTGGATCCAAGGAGTCCCTTAGTAAATGTGCATATTAATAGAACCTTGGTCTAGAATACACTTATTGATATAGGATATTTTATCAATTTTATGACTAAGGATACTATGTTAAGACTCAACCCTCAATTATTTTTGAGAGATACCCCAACTGTCCTACAACTAGAAGACAGATCTACAGTCAAACCTAAAGGCATGTTGGAAGATGTCATAATATCCATCAATTTTTGGGAGTACCCTAATGAATTCCTAGTGCTTCAACCCAAGTCTCAATCCAATGGATATCCTCCGATTTTTGGAAGGCCTTGGCTGGCCACAACATATGCATACATTGGTTGTAGAGCATGCAATATGACTATCATTGATGGCTTATGAAAAAATAAGATTTTTATTTACCCTCCCACACAACCTTTGAAAATAGAAAACTTGCCGATGTGGGTAGAAGAGGAACAAGAATTGACACAAGTAGCTTCCTATCCCATATATACAATAAACACATCCTTTGCTTATTGTAGAATTGACGAGGACACTTTCCTTGAAAACTTTCTGCAAAATCAATATCCAAATGATGTGAAAATAGAAGGGATAAATGATGATAGTAGATTTGAAATTTATGCTGAAAATAATAGAGAATTATGGACATAATTGTTCACTACTGAAATAGAAGATCCAATTGTCAAAATCAAAGATATCAACCATGCAAAAACACTCAAAATCAACAATAAACTTACTAGCTAGTAAGAACAAAGGCTATTAGATGTTCTGAAAATAAACATTGAATCTTTTTCATGGGATTATAAAGACATGAAATACACCCACACTTCTATTTGTATTCACCATATTTACATCAAGGAGGACTGCAAACCTATTAGGCAACCCAAAATAAGGATGAACCTTGCAATGAAAGACATAATTAAACAAGAACTTCAAAAGTTGGTTGATACTGGATTCATATATCCTATTTTAGACAATGAATGGGTCACTCCTCTAGTTATTGTCACAAATAATAATGGGAAGTGGAGGATATGTGTGGATTATCGCGAGTTAAACAAGGCTACCAGAAAGGATTGTTTCCCCCTACCTTTTGTTGACCAAGTTTTGGATGTCTTAGCTAGGAAGAAATACTTTTCCTTTTTGGATGGTTTTAGTGGATGCAAATAGATTTAGATTAGTCCCGAGGATCAGGGAAATACCAACTTTAATTTCCCTTGGGGTAAATTTGCATACAAAGTCTTATCTTTTGGTATGTGTAATGCCCCAACCAATTTTTAAAGAATAATTCTCAACATATTTTCAGAACTCCTCCATGATAAAGTTGAGATCTATATGAATGACTTTACCCCTTATGGAAATTCATTTGATGAAGCCTTGGGCAATATAGATAAGGTTATCCAAATATGTAGAGAAATTATTCTATCCCTTAGAAATGGAAAATTAAATATGATGATGAATGAAGTGATTGTTTTAGGACATCATCTATCCTCCAGAGGGATTGAAGTAGACAAAGATAAGATCAAAATCATCACTTTAATTCCTACCCCTTTGAAACCAAAACATGTAAGAAGCTTTCTTGGGCATGCAAGATACTATAGAAGGTTCATCAAGGATTTCAGTAAGATAGCCTATTCTCTCTTTACCTTGTTATCAAAAGATGTAGATTATAGTTAGAACCTGAGCTACCAACAAGTTTTTGAGACAGTAAAAGAAAAACTCTCAATTGTTCCTATATTACAAGGTCCCAATTGGGCCCTTTCATTTCACATTCACACCAATGCATCATACAAAGTTGTAGGAGAAGTCTTAGGAAAAAATTAAGAAAATAAACCCTATGCAATATATTTCATAAGTAAAAATCTAGCTGGTGCAGATATCAACTAAATTGTTACAGAGAAATAACTTTTAATAGTTGTGCATGCTCTCAATAAATTCATACATTATGTTACAGGGTATAAAGTTTTTGTACATATAGATCATTCTTCCATTATATACTTAATGAATAAACATGATATTAATGATAGTATGATTAGATGGTTTATGTTATTACAATAGTTTTATCTAACAATTCTTGATAAGCCTGGCAAGAAAAATGTAGTTGCATATTTATTTTTATCTAGGTTGACTAGCCCTAATGAAGAAGGCATAATAGATGACCAGTTTCCAGATGGGCACCTATTTTCCATATCAACACAAATGCTCTGGTTTGATGATATAACAAATTATCTAACTATAGGAAATTTCCCCCAACATTTATCCTATAGGGAGAGATGCAAGATTGTCTAGAAAAGTTAAGCCTACACTTGGGTTGTAGGCTATTTGTTCAAACTTTTCCCAGACCATATCTTTAGGAGGTGCATAAGAGAATATGAGGTGCATGATATCCTACATTCTTGTCATAATGAACCATGTGGAGGTCATTATGCAGCCAAGTGAATAGCTTATAATATCTTACAAGCTTGATATTATTGGCCAACCCTGCATAGAGATGCTCAACAATACACTTCACATTGTGATGAATGTCAAAGAATGGGGAAACCAACAAGGACGAATGATATTCCTTTACAACCCCAAGTATCATTGGAACCATTTGACAAGTGGGAGATGGACTTCATAGGCTCAATTGATCCTCCATCAGGAAAAAGGAAACACATATTGGTGTGCACGTAATATCTAATAAAATAGGTTGAAGTAAGGGCCATGAAGGATGACATAGAATTAAATGTAGCTTCATTCCTCCAAGAATTCATATTCTCAAGGTTTGGTTATCCATGAGAGATAGCCACGGATCAAGACCCTCAATTTACATCAAGATTCATTGAAGAGATCATGAAGGAACATAACATCTACCACACAAATTCAACACCCTACCATCCTCAAGCAAATGGGAAAGCTCAGGTCACAAACTGAGAGATAGAAAACATCCTCACCAAAACAGTGAGCATGAACAAGAAATATTGGTCAAAGAAGCTCAAAGAAGTAGCATGAGCATACAACATTGCATGAAAAACTACCACATGGCTTAATATTTTGAATTAGTCTTTGGTAAGAAAGCCATGCTCCCTATTGAATTTGAATATCATACATTGATAATAACAATTGAACTAGACATGAATTTGCAGTTAGTACAAAGAGAAAGATTGAGCCAATTGAATTTCTTAGATGAGTATAGGATTCAATCCCTCTTCAAAACCAAAGTAGTGAAACAAAAAATAAAATACTAGCATGACAAGAAGATTAAGTACAAGAAGTACAAAGAAGATTGGGCTCTGTTACCTGACTCAAGGTTTAAGGACTTCAAAGGGAAGTTGATGACAAGGTGGCTAGGACCCTACATTATTGAAAAGTGTTATGATAATGGTTCACTGTAGATCAAAACCATTGATGAAGAAGGAATATCCCTACTGGCGAATGGATTCAGAATAAATACTTACAACAAGTCCCTCACAAAAGAACAATTCACAACAATAGTGAGGAAACAAAATCTGGATGTGATTGATAGAAAAAATTCTCTCAATCCATCCCAATAAAGAGATATGAAAAAAAAGAATAAAAATCCTGGATGAAAACCTTCCAAAGGAATCTAGGACAGATCTAAGGGTGAAAACATCCAATGGAGGAAGTATAATATATGAATAAGAAATGGATATCCTCATCAAGAAAACCTCTCAGAGGCTTGATGAGGCAAGGCATTGGTGAAAACCAATGATGGCACTTCTACCTTGAGAAAAA
>ML778801.1:308393-324844 GCA_009831015.1 Picea engelmannii | reverse complement strand
CGTTTTTTTTTTTTTTTTCTTACTAACATTTTGTTTTTGTAGGTACTAGTAAATTTATTACTACAACCATCTACACCGGAATAAAATTAGCAGTTAGCAAAAAAAAAATGAAAACTCAATAAGGACAGTTAGCATTCTCAATTTTCCATCAATGATTTTCATCATTCATACATAACATTTTCCATCATCTCCATATAATTATCCATGTTTTTCATTTCCATCATATATACCACTTTCCATATCCAACATTCTTCATTCTATCCTTTTATTTCAATAAAAACAACGTGCGAGTTTATTCTATAGGATCAACCTACATGATTCTACATGATCAACCTAACAAGGCCATTTATACAGATAATGGAAGAAAATCAAAGTCAATACCAACATCAACAATTAAATGATAAATATCAGAAACAAAACTACCTTCTCCAACCATTTTTTTCATCAGATACACCCTCGGGATAGAAAAAATCAACTTCTACAGGATACTTTGTATCTTCTAGAAAATATTTAGCACTACAGAAACAAATCTACAAGATGCTCTACATATTGTACCATGATTGGAGGTCGTGATATCCCAATACATTTCAGATATGATCTCAATGAGGACATCAAGATAATCTATAGGCATCATCGAGAAGACAAATCACCTCCAACCATATGAAAAAAACAAATTAAGGTGCATGCAAAGGTAAACAAAGGTAACATAACTATCTATCCTATCCACATTTAATTAAGCCTCATATATATATATGCTTATTTCATATGGTAAAGCATTCATAAATTCTATAAGGTAATGAAAAAAAGGATGTTCACGTCTTGTTAGTGGGGGGTGGCATAATTCGTGCCAAGATTTGAATTTCCATGTGGAGATTAAATGGTTTAATTGGAGGCTCATTACTTTGAGTTAAAAACATGAATTAAGGAATTATGACAAAATTAAGTCGACCACTATTGTTAAGCCTTGGATATGGAAGTAAGTGAATATTAAGGTAGAAAAGGTGAAACACGAACTGCACAGAAGACACGGTGACTGAGACTGGGTTGAAGTGAGAAAAAGAGAAGAAAAGACGGAGCGAAGTCCGAGAGAACAAGTTGTTGGATGAGGAGATCAAGGATGAAATATCAGAAAGAAAGACGGGTCTTGGAAACCTCAGCAAGCGGAAAATCCCACTGTTGGATGCTTTGGAACACTGCGTGAGAAGGAAGGAAAGACATGTTGGTGAAGCCCTGAAAATGCGAGTCAAGTTGAACTAGGGTTTTGGACACCTAGGGTTTTGGTATCTAGGGTTTTGAAACTTAGTTTTTGGCCTAAGGCTGTCGGTGAGCTATTGTAATGTATAAATAAAGGTCAAGAGGACCTGGGATGGGTTAGATTATGTTATGAGAAGAGATTGCTAGTGAGAGAGATCCATGGTATTATGAGAGCCTTCTGGTATTGTAAGATCTTAAGTTGGGTGCAAAGATCAACCCTGCAGCTAGGTGCACAGGGAAGGGATAAAGAGAGAAGAGAGGAAGAGAGAAGATATGCTAGCTAAGAGCGCAGATAGAATTGTATGCTTTCATATTAATATATTATAAAGCACAGTTCTGTGGACATATCCCTAGGGAGAGGGTGAACCACGTATACTTGTGCTATGTGTGATTGATGTTGTGTTCTCTGTCATTTGATATGCTACTATTATGATATTGTGTTAGATATGAAATACAACTTGCGCAGTAGGTTTAAGGAAGATAGAGAATACTAGGTTGTTTTGTGTCATTGCTTTCAATCCACATTGCATTCCTTCTAGTTGTAGACACCTATGTCCTTCAACCCCCTATAACTACTTCGGGTGAGACTGCATCTACCTCACAAATGTTACCAAAAGGGCCAGTAGTTAGGTCTTGTTGGTGCGCTCTTGAGTATTGAACCCTGGGTCTGCCCCTGTGCCAACAAATGGTTTCGTTGCTGGGACCGAGATCTTCTTGAGGGAATGTCAAGGTGGTTTCCATCGAATACAAAGATTCATAAGTGGATAGAAGAGCAAGAAAAGGACTTCGTTGAAGCTCAGAAAAAGAACCCTAATCTTAGTATAGAGGATTGGTTAGGAAGATATATCTTTACTGATATACACGAGATTTTCTTTGGAGGGATTCATAAGGAGCTATACAAGTGGTTAGCCAGGTTAGCAGATACCTAGTTCGAGATCAGATATAAGCCAGTTGTGGTTTGGACACTAGCGCTGATCAAGAAGGTTAAGAGAGTTGATAATGTCGTGTCAAGAGTAGTGGATCACTGGTTTGATAGTACCATTGGAGGGTATATCACCGAGTTTGCTATTGAAAGAGTAGAGTCATATAGCCAAGCAAAGAGATATTTCTTTAAGGGACCTAGAGGAAAATTTTTACAATTTCTAAAGTTGAAAATCAAGATGCTATTACATGAGAAGAGCATTTTGAAGATACAATAGTGCATCATATTGAAAAGCTAATGTTCAAGAATTTAGATAGTGAAAATGACATAGAGTTTGGACACACGCACAGTGGAAGGACATTCAGAGAAGTTCCTTTGGAAAATTTGTTTGAGCAAGAGCATGAACCTCTTCTACCAGAAGAAGGGTTTTATAGTGGAGAGGACAAAGAGCTGCTGAGTGAAGAACATTCAGGATCCATTGGAACAAGAGAAGAAAAGACTTAAGAACCTCGCCGAGAAGAGCCAGAAAATTCAGTAACTACGCAGATCGTTGAAGTAAGTACTATTACTCCTCCTGTTGTTTCAACAACATTAAGTAACCAAAGTAACCTAAGTTATCATAGCACTGGTACAAGAAGTTCAGCGCACACTCAGTCAGGAAACCTAGGAATATCTATGGAAGATGAGATGAGGTTACTCACCTTTAGGGGAGATGGATCTGAAGATCCTGAGCAACACTGGTTTCTATGTGAAGTTGTATGGAGTATTAAGAATGTCACTGATGAAGCTGTTAAATGCGCTTAGTTCAACACTACCCTGAGAGACTGTGCACTGAGATGGTACATGAAGTTTGTCCAAGGAGTTTCCCAACCCAAACCATTGTGTTGATTGTAGAGTTCAAGAAACCTAATTTGGAGTCACAGTGCATCATAGAACTGAAATAAATTAAGCAGAAAGTAGCTGAACCTGTTTGGGAGTTTGATCATAGATTTAAAACCCTAACATGCCATTTGAGCTTTCAGATCCCAAACGAACAAAATAAGGAATGGTTCATTGCTTCCCTCCTACCACACATCAGAATTCATCTGATTCAACATAATATTTCTTCACAGACTGAGGTATTGGAGATCTCCATGAAGTTAGAATCAACCCCTATGAGAGAATCCATCTCAGGTATGAGTCAAATCTTGAGTCAGCTAACTAGTTTATCTCTGCAGGTCGAAGATATGAAGAAAGGCAAGGGAAAAGATAAATGATAATATATATGGTGTATTAGATGTAAATCAGAAGGCCATGACAAGGATCACTGTCCCCTATTTCATGAGTATTTGGAATCTAGAGCCCTGAGTCCTTTAAATCAAGTTACCTTACCTTGGTGCGAGGTATGTAGAAATAGACATCGTCTCGGTGAATTCTACTACATGCAAAAATATGTCCAGACACTCAAAAATATATACTACACATTCTGTAAGTCGGTAGGGAATGATGATATGGATTGTAGGGCCTATAACCTCATGCATGAAAGGTCAAGAGACATATACAAGATTCAAGGTGAAGTACAACAAGAAGGAAGCACTGCGTAGTATAATTCCATAGGAAGAGGAAACTTCAACCCTCATGGTGGATTCAAAGGAAGAGGATGAGGAGGAGGTATGGGTTGAGGCTGAGGACAAATCATCTATTATAATTGCACACAGCCAGGACACTTGGCAAGGGACTTTCATAACCCATGTACCAGTTGCAGTTACTGCAACTCATTTGAACATGTCATAGAAGATTGTCCTACGCTATTAGCCAAACTTCAGGAAAGATGAGGAGGAAACCAACAAGTACAACTAATCACAACAGAACCTCGTGGAGCAGACCCCAGATTCACTGTTATCACTAGAGGAGGTGTTTTTACAGGAGAAGACAGAGCAATCCAAGGAAAGACTACAAAAGAATCAGGGTTCAATAAAGCTGCAGAGAAGACACAAGTGTTTGATGCAAAGAAAGAAAAACAAATATTTGAGGAAGCAAGAAAATAATTTGAAAGAGATCAGGCTTCTTCATCAAAGGCTCGACTAGAAATAAGAGAATACAGAATGCCCCTGGCCTTTGATCAGTCTGCTTCGCCAAGAGAAGGAAAAGAGGTAAGTAAGCTCATGGAATTTTTATTCACTTGCATTAATTTGATAAAGGATGAGAGCATTGTACAAGAGCTACAAAACTTGATTAGACAGTACGAGATAGGGAAGGTAGACCCCTTACTGAGTAGAGAAGTACACCAAATATCTAAAAAGAGAAGGACAAATAAAGAATTACACATGAATGCTCAAATTGGAGAGTATGATATAGTCTATGTGGTCCTTGACTTAGGGTCATAGGTCAACGTCATGAAGAAGCAGACTTGGGCAATGATGGGAAAACCTAAGTTAATTTATTCCCCTATCAGGCTTAGGATGGACAATCAATAGGCAGTGAGCCCCTTCCAAAGATTGGAACATGTCCCTATAGACATTGATGGGGTCAGAACATTTGTGGACTTCGAGATCATTGAGATAGTTGATGATAGTTTCCCTTACCCCGTGTTGTTATGAATTGATTGGGATTTCAACAATTCCACTGTGGTTGATTTAAATAAAGGAAGAATGCCATTTGAAGGTGATGGACTTAGGGTCATTGCACCTTTGGACCCTGACAAAGGTCCCAGATACACAGAACCCATCATAGAATAAGACCGTGCATATGAGCTAGAAAACATATATAAACTAACAGCCAGACAACAAGACTACATTAATCCTACAACAGATGGGAATTTGAGCTAGCAGAGTGACAACACATGTTCATCAGATTCAGACGAAGCACTGGAGAAATGGTAGAATAAAATGTATGAAGTATCTACAAGGATATGTGCTAGATCAACCAGATAAGTTCACTGGATCAACACAACATTAAGTAACTTGCCCACCTTTGATGGTATAAATCATTTAGAAGTGTTCTTGATGGAGTTTGAAGAAATTGTACCAATACAAAAAAGATTTTTGGCACTGGATGAGGCCTTGAAAGAAACTCCAGCAAGATGGTGGGGGACACACAAACACAACATTATAGATTGGGTACAATGTCACACTTTGATGACAACGCAGTTCTCATAGCAAATCGAAGGCTGTGAAGTTAGATACACAGGTCAGAGTTGTTCGAAGGACCATGCGCGAAGTTGCGAGGAATCCTGGAGCAACATTCCTCAAGAGAAGTGGGTGCATAAATTCATCAACACACTGGACACAACCCCTATCAATTGGTACCTTCAAGAAAAACTATGCCTCATCACTGTCGATTGGGAAGGTATGTCTTAGAACTTTATAACTACCCTTTTATTTGAAAGCCAATATCCTATAGTGGATCAAGTATTACAGATTGTAAGAGAGAAAGTGTTTGAGGAAGCACCTAGCCTCCCTTTGGATAAAGAAGAGGATGAATGGACTACGCCTCTTCATAAACTACAAGGCTATTACAATATCAATGCTGATGAAGATGATGATCCTAGGAAGGTGAACATTGTTGAAACAAAAGGCCAAAGAGACATAGAAGGACTAGGAGTTGAGCTACCTTTCATTGGACAACCAATTAAAATCAAGAAAGTCAACATTGAAACTGAGAAAACACTGAAGCTTGCTAATGTTGGAGATTATTGGGATGTTTCCACTATTGATAAGATCGCAGAGTTACTGCATGAATATCAGGACTTGTTTCCAACCAATCTCACTGATATGAAGGGAATTAAAGGGCCCATGGGAGAGGTGAAGATTCCTTTGAAGCCAGATGCAAGGCCAGTCAAACAGATACCTTACAGATTGAACCCCAAATATAAGGATAAAGTGAAGATTGAACTAGACAGAATGTTAGAAGAAGGAATCATAGAACATGTTGAAGAGTCAAAATGGATAAGCCCTATGGTGGTGCAGGATAAGAAGACTAGAGAAATCAGAATTTGTGTAGATATCAGGAAGCTGAATGATGCCTATTTTCATGACCCATTCCCTACACCATTCATTGACGAAGTGTTAGATAGTGTAGGAGGACAGGAGGTCTACTCCTTCATCGATGGATTTTCAGGATACCATCGTATCAGGATTTCCAAGGAAGATCGCCATAAGACCACATTTGCAACAGAATGGGGATCTTACCAGTATACAATGATGTCGTTTAGATTGAAGAATGCACCAACCATCTTTTCTAGGGTAGTGGTCGAAGCATTTAAGGAGTTTTTGCATAAATTCTTGGAAGCCTATTTTGATGATTGGAATATTTTTAGTTTGTTGCAAAATCATATTGAATGTTTAAGACTCATGTTGGATAAGTGCAAGCAATGTCAGATTTCCTTGAACCTAAATAAGTGCATCTTCTTTTCACCCTTTGGAGTGTTTTAGGTCATATTGTGTGTAAGCAGGGATTGTTGGTAGATCCATCTAAGATTACCATTATAGGTGATTCCCCCCCCCCCATGTCAGTCAAATAGCTCCGCACTACATTGGGACATATTGGATACTACATGAAGTTTATTAAAGGCTATGCATAGATTACAACACCCATGGAGAAGCTTTTGAAGAAATACTATCAGTTTCAATGGACAGAAGAATGCCAACAGAGCTTCGACACACTGAAACAGAAAATGGTTACTGTATCGATTCTGATTTTCCTAGATTGGAGGAAGGAATTTCACATGCATGTCGATGCATCTTCTATCACATTAGGAGTAGTGTTAGCACAACCGGGAGCAGGAGAAATTGATCAATCATTAGCCTTTGCTAGAAGGAAGCTATCAACAATTGAGATTAATTACACCACCACTGAGCAAGAAGGATTAGCCATGGTGTATGCACTGCATAAGTTCTGCCACTTCTTGTTGGGAGGACATTTTAAAATGTTCACTGATCACTCTACGTTGAAATACCTAGTCAACAAGCTAGTGTTGGGGGGAAGAATATGCATATGGCTTCTGCTATTTCAGGAATATGACTTTGAGATCGTGGTAAAACCAGGAAGGATGAACAAAGGTTCTGACCACTTGTCATGGTTGGAACATGGAGAGAAACCTACTAGTTTGGTGGATAAACTGCTTGATTCATAGTTGTTGGCCATCAGGAAGGTTGATGATCACTTCTCAGAGATAGCGCAGTTCCTGTCAACAGGACTGACACCTAGTGACTATAGATTTATTCAGAAGAAACTTTTGGTAGTGCACGCTGCAAATTTTTCACTTATAGCTGGACAACTATACAAGATGGGACCTGATGAGATATTGAGGAGGTGTTTTATGGAAGCAGAGAGACCATTGATCCTCGCAGAAGAACATGAAGGCATCACAGGAGGACACTACACAGTAAAAGAAACAATGCAGAAGGTTCTTAGAGCTGGCCTCTGGTGGCCTAGTTTACACAGAGATGCTAAGAATTATTATAGAGCTTGTGATGTATGCCAAAGAGTTGGAAAACCGTCCAGAAGAGATGAAATTTCGTTAGCACCCCAGGTAACCTTACAATCCTTCGCGAAATGGGCCATTGACTTCGTGGGACCTATCAACCCACTAGGAAAGCACACAGGAGCTACATACATAATCACTGTGACTGAGTACTTGACCAGATAGGCCGAAGCAAGAGAAGTCAAGGAATGTAGTGCAACTACAGTTGCGCACTTCATATTTGATGATATCATAACTAGGTTTGGATGCCCGAAGACTCTCATGAGCGATCAAGGCACACATTTTATTAACAAGATCATTGAAGCCTTGACTCAGGAATTTGAAGTTCATCATCAGAAGAGCATGCCATATCATCCACAAGAAAATGGGACAGTTGAAGCATTCGATAAGATCTTGGAGACAACGCTGACGAAGATTTGTAGTGTGAACACGGATGAATGGGAACTAAGAGTACCAGCAGTGTTATGGGCCTATAGAACCACTTGCAAGAAGCTAACAATGCAGACACCCTTTAAGTTGGTTTATGGCCTAGAAGCAGTTGTACCCATGGAATATTTGGTTCCTAGTCTGAGAATTGCAGCCTTTACAGATATGGATGACACTGGCGTTGTTCAAATGAGGCTTGTGCAATTGGTTGAACTAGAAGAAGACAGATTTATTGCAGGATTCCATCAACAAGTTCAGAAGGAAAGAGAAAATTCCTACCGTGACAGACATATCAAAAAGAAGGCATTTAAGCAAGGAGATTTGGTATTGGTATACAACAGAAAATTCATGAAGCATCCAGGGAAGTTCATAACACATTGGATGGGTCTGTATCAGGTTGTCTATATTACATAAAGAGGAGTTGCGCAATTGAATACTTTGAATGGAGAATGGAAGGAAGGTTTGGTGAACGAGAGCTGGTTGAAATTGTATTATGACAACCAACTGCCTCATAACTCCCAGTAAAAGTGTGAGGGAAAGGGTCTAGGTACCAGGTGCAGTTGAAACTAGGTACCAGTCATAGAACATATAGTCTACACACAGAAGGGAGGGATAGAGAAGAAAGCACAGGCTGCCCTATGCAGTCTAAAGTCGAAGTGGAAACATAAAATTTAGATCTGAAGTGCCTCAGGACGAGTCACATGTGAGTGTTGGGGGCCTGTTGGCCCTTGGATATGGAAGTAAGTGAATATTAAGGTAGAAAAGGTGAAACATGAACTACGCAGAAGACACAGTGACTGAGACTGGGTTGAAGTGAGAAAAAGAGAAGAAAAGACGGAGCAAAGTCCGAGAGAACAAGTCGTTGGACAAGGAGATCAAGGATGAAAGATCAGAAAGAAAGACGGGTCTTGGAAACCTCAGCAAGCAAAAAATCCCACTGTTGGATGCTTTGGAACACTGCGTGAGAAGGAAAGAAAGACACGTTGGTGAAGCCCTGAAAATGCGAGTCAAGTTGAACTAGGGTTTTGGACACCTAGGGTTTTGGTATCTAGGGTTTTGAAACTTAGGTTTTGGCCTAAGGTTGTCGGTGAGCTATTGTAATGTATAAATAAAGGTCAAGAGGACCTGGGATGGGTTAGATTATGTTATGAGAAGAGATTTCTAGTGAGAGAGAACCATGGTATTATGAGAGCCTTCTGGTATTGTAAGATCTTAAGTTGGGTGCAAAGATCAACCCTGCAGCTAGGTGCACAGGGAAGGGATAAAGAGAGAAGAGAGGAAGAGAGAAGATCGGGTAGCTAAGAGCGCAGATAGAATTGTATGCTTTCATATTAATATATTATAAAGAACAGTTCTATGGACGTAGCCCTAGGGAGAGGGTGAACCATGTATATCTTGTGCTATGTGTGATTGATGTTGTGTTCTCTGTCATTTGATATGCTAATATTATGATATTTTGTTAGATCTGAAATACAACTTGCACAGTAGGTTTAAGGAAGATAGAGAATACTAAGTTGTTGTGTGTCATTGCTTTCAATCCACTTTGCATTCCTTCTAGTTGTAGACACCTATGTCCTTCAACCCCCTATAACTACTTCGGGTGAGACTGCATCTACCTCTCAAATGTTACCAAAAGGGCCAGTAGTTAGGTCTTGTTGGTGCGCTCTTAAGTATTGAACCCTAGGTCTGCCCCTGTGCCAACAACTATTACAAGACAATAGTTCAATCTGATATTTTGGGGCATAGCTCGAAGTTAGAAAAATTAGAGTACCATTTTGAATTGGAAGAAAGAAGGAGTGGTTCAAGTTGTGTGGAAGAAGCAAGGAGAGCTCGCAGATGAGGAAGGAAAGCAAAACAATTAGTTTGAGAATTAGTCAAATAAATCACATGTGATGGAATCATGAGTGTATTCTATGCTTACCATTTCAGACTATTTCACCAGCTGAGGCACCTACCAAATCAGGAACCCCACAAGAACCTAAGCATCCCTTACTTCCTTCTTCAATAATTAAAAGAGATGAGCCTAAAAGTACAGAGATGAAAATAATAATTCTTAGCACATCATGGACTCATCAAGTTGATAGTCTCATATGCCCTTAGGATTTTGAAGCATAAAATTATATGGGAAAATTTCATAAAAATGGAAAGACAAGCATTTGAAGAAGTGCAGGAAGAAAAGAAAAAGGGAGAAGAACCTAAGAGAATCACTAGTCCTAAAAATTCAAAACAACAAAAGAAAAATAAAAAACATAAGTTGGATGAAAAATACAAGGTAGTGGCTAATGCTTTGACGTCTTTAGGAACCCCCACTGTCATCCCCTTGAAAATCGCCAATGCAGAATGGGTACAACCCATAAGAAGGAGGCCCAACAGATTCAAGAGTCAAAATAAGGAAATCCTAGTGTCAACCACTCCACTCACCATCACATCCCAAGTGGAAGAGGTCAAGGACTCTCCTAGTCCAAAACAACAAAATGAAACAAAGGGGAAGGATCCTCAAGAGGAGACAATAATAAAAGAAGAAATACCAATGGAAGGAACCTCCAAAACAAACACACATGTGAAAAAACATCTTTATGGAACCCTGTTAGAATTAGATAAAGCTAAGATTGATTCCATAAAGTGGAAAAAGGTTGGAAAAATATAATTAAGGAAAGAAAAAAGAAGAGGATTTACAAAAATTGGAACAACAACTCCAACTTATGAAGAAAAAATTCCAAATTATGACTGTGCAAAAAATGGAATACAACCAGAAGTTGAGAGTGGAGAACCAGAAGCCGCAACAACAATTTAACAAGGTAAGAAGAGATCTGCATGAGAAGAGTGAACATGTGTAAATTATGGAAGCAACGATCAAAACAATAGCTAAAGTGTCTATAGATATGTTGGAATACAAATCACTAGCTAGGACACATACATTGTTCCTAAACGAATAGTGGCATAGGAATCAGATTGCACACCTGGCTAAAGTTGTGAAATTCAACATTGATACCCCCAGATACTTCCTAGATGCTTATTAGGGCTATGATATGGAGGAAAGAGATAAACTATGTGAATTCAACCTACATAACCTCATCTTTCCACACCCTTACAACTGGAATCCCAATCCATATGTGGTGGATGTACAGTTGATGGCCTTTGCATCATGGCTAAGGCATGAGGAAATCAGGGTGGAGGAATTCAAGAAGTATAAGGAATAAGAAGAACAAACACCCTTATGGATTAGAGCTGAGTCTTCTGGGCCTAAATATGTCATCAAAAATCATCATGACCTCTCTTTGGATAATGCTGTGACTCTAGGTTGGAAAAATAAATAAAGGGAATAAATAACCCATCTTGATGAATCACTTCGATTATTGGGAGAGGAAGCAATAGAGGCCTGCCACAGGGGGTGGGACTCCTTGCCTCATGATTTGTATATTAGGTAACCTCACTCCCCCAATATATTTTAACTTTCCCTTTTAAGGACACCCTGGTACACATAAACTTTGAGGAAAATAAAGACTAAATGGATTGGGTTAAGGATGAACCCTCCACTTCTTCTCCCTGTAGAACCTATGACAAATCTCAATTTAGAAAAGGAAAAAGAAGAATGGGCTATCATTGTGAAGGATAAAGGATACCATGATCAACAATATATCACTAGATATGTGGAATGGGACAATGAAATGTCTCTCATAAGAAACTGATGGGACCTGTAAAAAAAATAACTAATGCACAATGCCAACCAAGGTGGAGCATGTGTGGGCACTATTTTCATGCTTAGGTAGAAGCCCCACACATGACTTCAACCTGGGGAAGCATGATGTGACCAAGGTAGAGTGAAGGTGGGAACTATTTTTCATGCTTAGGTAGAAGCCCCACCTTGGCTTCAACTTGGAAACATCTTTAAAGGACAAAACAAAATAAATGGGCTTGGAAAAAGGTTGCATTGAAAATGAAGGTGCAGTACACCCTCTAGAAAGGTACACATAAATGAGATATTATGATCCCTTGTATGTCATGAAACCCATGCCCAAAAGTATTTCCCCCATCCATGTCAGTTCGTCCAAATGACCTAGAGAGGGATCCACTTGGGAAACACTCCTACACTTGAGGTACGATTCACCCAATAGGTCGCTTTGTCAACCCTAGCATACCTAAACTTGGAAATTTGCATAGGGTCTTTGAGCACTTGTTTATTTTGATGAGGTAGTTTGGATGTACATTATTAGATGAATATTTTATTCATTTGGGTTACTTATCATGATTTATTTGAACTCATATCCTTGGAGAGTGTATTCATTGTCTTTGCAGGACCTAGTTGGTGGACAGATTTGGAAGAACAAGTCTATATTGGGCTTCCTTTGCGCTTGAATCCCACGGGTTGGATGCCATGAAACAGACACAAGATGATGATGAAAACCTTTATATTCCTGAGGAGACACCTTGGAGGACCTAACCTATCCCTTTTATATCCCAACCATTTTCTCTTGATGATAAAACGTCACTTTTGAGGAGGTATATGTCACCCTAGGGCTAGGGTTGGGGTGGTGGTGTTGGTTGACTTGACACTTGGAACGTTTTGATGGATGAGGGTTTGAATTGGAGGAGAAAGGCCTAACACATGAGAGGGAGGCCCTAGAGGGCCCAATGAATTTCACTTTCCACTCCAATGTCTTGCAAAAGTGCAAAAACGTCACCCTAGAAGAGGGATGATGTCACTTTAGGGTTTCTATTGTGCATTTTTAAAAGTTAAATTGAATTTTATAATGTAAAGGGGAAAATTAAGGGTTGTTGACCCCTTACTTTATTTTTTTCCCTAAAATTAAGTGGAAAAACACTTTTAGTAGGATTTGTATAAATAGATATCATTTCTATCTCATTTTTATGATAGCTCTCCCATTGCAAGAAGACTAGTGGCTGAAATTTCTTCCCTTCTTGGGAATTTTTGTATCTCTCTCTTGTGAAAATGATTGTTGGTGATTATATCTTGGTTAATTATTGGGCTAAGGTGGTGCAAACCTATTGAAGAATTCCTCTTTCTTATGAATGGTAATTTTGTTGGCGAACTAGGGTTTGTTCTTGCATCTATCGTGGAATTGGTAAGGAAAATATGAAATTGTTAATTCTTCTTGCTTGTTTCATGGTTATTATTGGTTGAAACCCTAGGAGGATTATAAGTGCATAAAACCTCCATTAAGCTTCATCTCATTTTCTAGTTTACAAGTATTTTATTGCAAGGCTTCTACGAGGAGTACAAGGGTGTACACCCTCCTTGATTTACCTTGGTTTTATTTTCATACCCTAGGGAGTAAAATGGTTTACAACCTTAGGGATTGTTTTGATCTAAATAATGCATTTCAAGACTCCATTCACCTAATTTTAAAGGCACTAATCTAAAATTTGCATTGGAGAAATAAATTGTTTGCTTTGGTTAACATTATTTAACAAGATATGGATATTGTTCAAGTTGGAATCTATTGTTGATGATTTGAGGTTGCTAAAGCCTTTAGGGAGTCTTGATATACTTAGTATTATTGGAGATATAGTTTAAAAAAATATACAGCCACTAGGGCTGCAATAAACACACTTTTACTTTGATTATAACTTGCATTTCAACCATCAAAACTTGCTAGAAGGATACCATAATAATCTACATGTCATTTAGCATCTTTTGGGTGGTTTACTTGTAATCTTTGTGGGTTGAAAGTTTCAGCTGTAGAAATAGTTTTATATAGACATAATGCTAATAATATATCTATGCAATACTTGTTCATACCATCCTTATCTTTGTGTTGAAGTCTTATTCTTTCATACTTGAGTTATACTAGTAATTGCTAGATTATCTCTTGCATTATTTACTCGAACTTTATCATCTCATTAACTGATTTAAAAATCATTTAATTGTTGATATATATTTATTTTGACTTATGCAAATAGGGAAAACTACATTAACTTTCTTCTCCATTGGATTATTTATCTTGTATCTTGTCTTTTCTTGTGTCTCGGGCAAGTAAAACCATCTTTTGCAGGTACTCAAGCACTTGGAAACCATAAACCACCTTCAAAGCTCATTGTCAAGACACTCTACACTTAGTAACCTGAAATATAGGGGAATCATTTCCATAATCTCACTTTCCACTTCATTTCCCCCTAGGGACACCTAGGACTCCCCCTTGTGTTGGATTCATCCTTAACAAAAGTGATGGAGGGTTTATCTGAGGTGAAAGTGGGTAATCTATCCCACCATTATCTCCATCCAGTGGATTGATTCGAGATTTTCCCAACCTACAGTTTGCACAATAAGATTTTGGCATCGTTGTCGGGGTGGATTTTGAATCCTCTTTCGTGCCCTAATGACACTTTAACAAGCTACCATCCCAAATACTTTAGCACTAGATTTCCTGGAGAAGCCACTGGAAGGAATTTCCCCTACCACCCTTGATAATATTTTTCTAAAGATTATATGGTGACTTTCTTATGGGACGTACCCAAAAAAGGCATTACTCGATCCCCAAAAACACTTCCAAGCATCATAAGCCTTCACCCAAATAGTTTATTCCTCCATCATCTCCCACTTATCATGATTTTCCATCTACCTCTCTTAGCCCTCCATATTCACCTACTTCCTCTACACCTCTTCTCTCATCTGTTCCCATTTCACCAAGTACTACTTGGAGCCCATGGGTTAAATATGCATACAAACCTTTAGACATGACAAAGATCCCCAGATCTCCTCAAAAACTCCCAGGGGACTTTAAGGAATGACTCCCTAGATTTTCGGGAGATGATTTCATTACAATCAAAGATCATTTATATGCCTTCCTCTGTGATCTTGAACCCTATGGCCAACATGAAGATGTTTGGATGAGAATGTTCTCCTACACTTTTGTCAGAAGGGATAAGGAGTAGTATGATATTATCCTTCTAGGGACAATCATGAGTTGGGATCTTTTTGAAGAATTTTTTTCCAAAAGATTAAAAAAAAAACAAGATTTTCAATCCCTTTATGATCAACTCTATAACTACAAAATAAAATCAGGAGAAATTATAAGGGACTTCAATGATAGGTTCAATACTCTCGTGAGGAGTTTTCCTCAAGATTTCAAGCCTTATCAAAAAACCATCCTCAATTTCTACATGTCAACCATAAATGATCCCTGCAGAGTTCTAATTGGAAAGGGACGCCCTATAACTTTACTTGGATACCATGAAAGGGAATGTGAGATAGAGGAGAACAAGACCTCTTCTCTCTATCAAGATGAGGATTGTCTTGAAGAAATCATTTAGATAAATCAAGTTGTTGACTTTTTCATACTAGACCCTCCTCACAATATCAGGACATACCTGCAAAGGGAACGAGAGGAGGTCGCTAAAAAATCTGTTGATTGGGTGATGAATCTATTGGGGAAATATAAGGAACCAACAACTAAAAAAATACCTCCCCCAATAAATGAGATTTTGAAAGATGAAAGGAAATGATCAGCAAGGCAGGCCGAGGACATGTTTTTACAACATATTCAACAAGTTCTAACAAATCCATGCAAAGAGAAGGAAGTTGGTGTCATAAAAAATGAGGAGAAGATTGTTTCACCAGACAAGACAAAAAAATAATAACTTGTAAAGTATCATGTCAACATAACCCATCAAATTCTGGATGAGGGTATTGACAACACCTTCATTTTGGAAAAATAACTTTTTCTAGACAAAGAAAACAAGGAAGGATATTGGGGCTTGGACTTCAATGGTACACATTCAAGTTCAGGCTCAAGCACAAGAGTAGTCTTGAGATCACCAGATAATGAGACTACCTTATTCTTGTATAGACCGCTTGAGTTTTAATGAACAAACAACATCGTCGAGTATGAATCTGTCATCTTCATCATGAAAATTGTGATTGACATGAACATGAAGTCCCTACATGTAAGAGGAGACGCGTACTTGATCGTTTCATAGGTTAACAATAATTTCATTGCTAAGAACCCAAGGTTGAAACAAGACAAAGATGTTGTCTGGGATGCAATGAAGAAATTTGATAGCTTCTCGATTGAAGCCATCACCAGGGAAGAAAATCATTTGGTAGACAACCTTTCTATTTCTTCATCTAATTTACAACTCTTCAAAGAGATTGGTCTCTATAAAGTGGAAGTAAATGTAGAAATTTCAATACACTTAATGTATTCTTGCGATTCTCCTAATCTAACAATTATACACCACTGTTAAATACATAATCGCTTCTACTATTATTCTTGCGGAAAATTAAACCACAATCACAACTACAATCACAAAGTGAAATATCAATAACACATAACACAATTTTTACCGGGAAAGCGTAAAGATAAAAACCCCACTATCATATATTATGTATATCATGAATCATGAAACAATCTCATACAAAACTCT
>ML778801.1:287865-308343 GCA_009831015.1 Picea engelmannii | reverse complement strand
ATATCATGAATCATGAAACAATCTCATACAAAACTCTAATCCAAGAGCTCTCAGTACAATACAATCATCTCACACTGTCATACACAAATCAACAAATACATGTGCCAATTCTTGTGTCCAGACAACTTGCCTCCTTTGCACAAATCTTTGCAATTCGAATTCTCACAATGATCATTAACGAATTACCTAGTTTTCACATGCTCATAAGCATATTCAGTGCATGTGTGATCAAATCACAACTGATAGCCAAACTGTCCCTTTCACCTGTTATCTCAACTGGGTCTCCACTAGATCTGACATGCATGTAGTTAATTGTGGCAAATCTTTAGTTGCATGTGAGTTCACTGATTAACTGAACTCTCACAAGTGCATGTTTAGTTACAACTAGTACAAGTGATCTTAACTCAGTTAACTACACTTATAGTTCTGTTACAAATCCAACTCACTCAGTTATGAATGAAATAATAGATTGTCTAATTTAATTAAGGGAAAAGTAAATTAGACACATGTTTCTTGTTGACTTTTCAACAATAAATTTCAGGACTTCACTACCTGATAACTTGGAACATTGGTAGGTTTTTTATAATGGAAACCAGATTCTACGTTTTTTATAGAACGAAGGTGAATTCTCAAAAGCCCAGATAAATTTTCGAGTAGAAAAGTAAAATATTGAGATCATTGATTTACTTGACGAACCCTTACCCAAAGGTGGCATCCCCCTAGAGAGAAATTTTGATTGAAATGACATGTATAAGGGGAAGCCGTCAAGAAAAATCATTGATGAGGTCATTGAATTCAATATTGGCACCAAGGAATGCCTGAAAATGGTTAATTTTGGAAAAGGAACAATGCCTGATGAAAGGGAGGAGTTGATTTCCCTCATAAGAAAATTTAATGATGTTTTCACTTGGTCTTATGAAGATATAAAGGCCTACTGAGAGGACTTCATGCAACACGCTATTCCCCTTAAGGAAGGCAAAAAACCCTTCATGAAAAAGCTCAAGGAAATGAATCTGAAAGTTTCCCCACAAGTCCAAAAGGAGTTTCAAAATATGGTCGAGGTGGGAATAATTGAGCCTATCAGGTATTCGTCTTGGTTATCTAATCCAATCATTGTCAGGAAAAAGACTGGTGATATCAGGATATGCGTTGATTTCAAAAATTTGAACCAAGCTTCACTTAAAGAAAAGTTACAACTATCCTCTTCCACACATGGAATATCTTCTATAAAGGGTCACCGGAGTAGAGATGATGTCCATTCTTGATGGTTTCACATGATATAACCAAGTGCTGGTAAATGAGGATGAACAACTAAAAACTTCTTTCACCACCCCTTTCGGGACTTACAAGTATTTGAGAATGGCCTTTGAATTGATCAATGCAGGGGATAATTTCCAACATGATATAGATTACACTTTCATGGATTTGATTAGGAAAATTGTAGATATTTACCAGGATGATCTAACCGCTATTTCCAAGAAAATGGATTAGCACATCCAACACTTAAGAATGATTTTCCAAAGGTGCATAGAACAAAACATTTCTCTCAACCCTAAGAAATCAATCTTTGATGTGGACAAAGGAAAGTTTCTCAGTCAGATTATTTCTAAAGACAAAATATCGATAGAACCTGCCAGGATTGAAGCCATAAAAAAGATCCCTCTCTCTAAAGACAATAAATCCTTGCAGTCCTTCTTTGGCCAAATCAACTTCATAAGGAGGTTCATTCTGAACTTTGCTGAAATTGTTAAGCCCCTTAATAGATTGCTAAAGAAGGATTCCCATTTCGAATGGGATAATGAAGGTAAGTTGGATTTCTAATGTATCAAGTAAGTAATAACTATCGTGCCAATCTTGGTGAGTCCAATTTTTTCTAAGGACTTTATCATATTCTCTTTCGCTTCAAAGGACACCATCGCAGGAGTTCTGTTGTAAAAAAATGATCATAGGGATGAACAACTAATTTCTTTCATGAGAAATAACCTTAGGGACTCATAGCTTAATTACATCATTACCGAAAAACATGCCTACACTCTTGGCAAGTCTCTCAAGCATTTTAGAACTTATGTGCGATACAAGAAGATCAAACCTTTCGTCCCCTACCCCGCTATAAAATATGTTTTATCACAACAAGATTGTCTTGGATCAAGGAGAAAATGGGTTTCACAGATATATGAATAATATTTGGAGATAAAACTATCCAATATAATCAAATGCCAAGGGTTGGCTTAGATGTTGACGTCAAGCAATCAATAAGCCATCGATATGGGAGAAAAGGAACAAATCATTTATTACTTGAAGAACCTCACTTGCCAAGATCATATGGTGGATCATAAAAGGAGATCCCTAAGGCTCAAAGATATGAAGTATTTCTTGAGAGAAGACAGTCTCGGGTGGAGGAACCTTTATGGGGTGATCCTCAAGTGTGTGAATAAGGAAGAAGTTGACAAGTTAGTTTTTGACATTCATTCAAGGGAAGGATATTATTGTCCCACCATTTTCTTTGACACAGATTGGTACGTTAGATCATGTCATCCATGTCATTTCTTTGTCAGAAAACAATGCCTCCCTCCCCTTCCCATTAAACCAGTCATCATAGAAGCACCCTTTCAACAATGGGGACCAGATTTCATTAGCAAGTTCAGGGAAAACTCAAGAAATGGTTACCGATGGGTTTTTACCGCGACTGAATACCTCACCAAATGGGTAGAATCCATCTCAAAAAAGAAAGCAACATAAGAGGTTGTGATGAAGTTCCTTGAGGAAAAAAATATCACTAGATTTGACATTCTTTCCAAGTTAACCATGGATAACGCTAAATATTTTAGCTCGATGACACTCAATGAGTTTTGTTTCAAGTATGGAATCTTTTTTTCACACTCCTCAAATTATTATCCTGAAGAAAAAAAAATTAGCGAAATCCAACATCAAAACCATCATGAATATTGTAAATGAAATTGTTGGGGAAAAAAATAAAAGTTGGTATAGCAAGATTAAGTATGCCTTATGGGAAGACTGCCCAACTACTAAGACCTCTACTCGGAAAACCCCTTTCGATTTAGTTTACATATTAGAAGCACACCTAGCTATAAACCTCCAGATTCTAGCACTACAAATAGCTAAAAAAATTGCCATAGATAAAGAAGCATTGTAGGGGCGAATTGACCAACTTATGGAATTGGACGAAAATCGAAGAATTTATTTTGATAAAATGGAAAAGAACCAAGAAAATGTAAAAGGGAATTTTGATATTCGAGCAACAAAAAAATATTTCAAGAATGGGGAGCAGGTCATAATGTGGGACAAGAGGAGAGAAAAACCTGGATTGCACCAAACGTTTGACAGTCTATGGTTGGGGCCCTACAAGATAGAGTAAATATATGAGCCAGAATATTTTTATTTGTCCACAACATAAGGGAGGAGGATGCCATTACTGGTAAATGGATCCCTCCTCAAACATTATTTTGAAGGTGGCACTTGACTTCTTTAGGGATCGAGCCCCAGGTAAGCATGTAGGTCATCTTGCTTTCCTTGCATTTGCATATTGATTTCTCATGGTAGTTTAGTTGAATTTCATTTTTCATTTTTTTCTACTTGCATATTTCTTTCATCATATTACATGTTTAGTTTAGAGATTTTTTGAAAAAATGAAAAAAATTCTTTCTATATTAGTTTTTTTGAGATTTGATATATATGGACGAGGGGTGATAGAACCACCCTAGATTTTACAATTTTATTTTTTAGTGTAGGCACATGTCCACTAAGATATGTTGTGGTTCTCATGCACGCTACGATGAGTACATGTCCCCAAGTAGGAGCCATATGTTATCCCCAACTCCTAGGGATGACTAAGGATATGATGTCTCGAGTTCCTCAGATTGGAGACATGGAGTACCAAGAGAAAGATTGACCAACAATTTCCAATTACACAGACAGAGATCCACCTCTCCACCATAGTTCCAGGTTCATCATGAGGGTATCCACCACATCATATGGCTTCCGGAAGAAATTGGGTCTTTCTCCATGAGGTACAAGTTAGGTATTATGGTGAGTATAATTTCAATATTTGAGGCATTTGAGTTTGTTACATTTTAAACTACTTTTGATTATGTAATGTTTGCTTGGAAATTATGTTATTTTCCTTGTTTCACTTTGGTGGTTGACATTGCACCCTAGCAAGTGGGTCACCCTTAGGGATAGGTGTGCCACTAGGAGGTCCTCTTGACATTTCATCATGCCATTATTGACCGTACTTGTCACTTTCCACACTTTATCGCCTCATCTCCTTACCTTTTTGGGATTTTTGGGTGTACATAGCCAAGAAGGGATTATCCCTCATTTCATGGGAAGAAGGGGTTGAAGGCCTAGAGGCTTGTAGCTGGAAAAAGACAAAATACAATCATGAACCTTCTGGATGCTCACCTAGGGATCCCTAGGACAATGAAATTTCTCTCATAAGAAACTGATGGGACCCGTAAAAAATTAACTAATGCAAAATTCCAACCAAGGTGGAGCATGTGCGAGCATTGTTTTTCATGCTTAGGTAAAATCCCCACACATGACTTCAACTTGGGGAAGAATGATGTGACTAAGGTAGATTCAAGGTGGGAACTATTTTTCATGCTTAGGTAGAATCCCCACCTTGTATTCAACTTGGAAACATATTAAAAGGAAAAAAGGAAATAAATGGGCTTGGGAAAAGGTTGCATTAAAACGAAGGTGTAGTACACCCTCTACAAAGGCACCCATAAATGAGATACTATGATCCCTTGTATGTCATGAACACCATACCCAAAAGTATTTCCCCCATGCATGTCACTTTTTCCACATGACCTAGAGAGGGATCCACTTGGGAAACACTCCTAAACTTGAGGTGCGATTCACCTAATAGGTCTCTTTGTCAACCCTCCCATACCTAAACTTGGAAAATTGCATAGGGTCTTGAGCACTTGTTTATTTTTATGAGGTAGTTTGGATGTACATTCTTACATGGATCTTTTATGATTTGGTTTACTTATCATGATTCATTTGACTTGAGATCCTCGGAGAGTGTATTCATTTTCTTTGTAGGACCTAGCTGGTGGATAGATTTGGAAGAACAACACTAGCTTTGGATTCCTTGGGGCTTGAAGCCCACATGTTGGATTCCATAGCCCACACACTAGATGCTAATGATAGCCTTTGGAGGTTTGAGGAGACACCTTGGAGGACCTAAACCAACCCTTTGCTAACCCAATTATTTTCTCTCGAGGCTCAAATGTCACTTTTGAGGAGGTTGACGTCACCCTGGGGATACAGTTGGGGTGGTGGCGTTGGTTGAATTGATAATTGGCACATTTTGATTGTGTTGGACCTTGGTTATGGAAGGAAGTGAAGAACAAGGAAGGAAAGGTAAAAAGCGAGCTTCGCGGGAGACACAACAACTGCTACTGAGTCGAAGTGAGCAAAAGAGCAGGAAGGATGGAGCGAAGTACGGAAAAGAAAGTCATTGGACGAGAAGATCAAGGATGACAGATCAGAAAGAAAGAAGGATCGTGGAAAACTTAGCAAGCAAAGAAAGCCATCATTGGATGCTTTGGAGCACCGTGAGATGAAGAAGGAAAGACAGGCTGGCGAAGCCCAGAAAAAGCGGGTCAAGTTGACCTAGGGTTTTAGACACCTAAAGTTTTGGTAATTAGGGTTTTTGACACCTAGGTTTCGACCTAAGGTTGTCGATGAGGGACTATAATGTATAAATAGAGGTCGAGAGGACCTAGGTCGGGTCGGTACTAGTGTTGGGTATTGATATTGACTGTTGTTGGTTAAGAGAGTATTGTACTATGAGAGAGAGGAGTGCTGAGAGTGAGAGCCTTCTGGTATTGTAAGATCTTCAGTTGGGTGTGAAGATCAAGTCCTGTAGCGGGGTGCGCAGGAAGGCAGGAGACAGAAAGAAGAAGAGAGAAGATCTGTTGACTAAGAGTGCATATTAGAACTATAAGATTTACCTTAATATATCATAAGCATAGTTTTGTGGATTTATCCCTAGAGAGAGGGTGAACCACGTATATCTGGTGTTATGTGTGTGTGATTGTTTCCTGGATCTCTGTCATTGTTATACTATTAATTGCATTATTGTGTTAGATCAGATGTATGGTTGCACAGAGTAGATCTAACTAATAAAGAGATATATGAATGTGTCATTATTATTTTATTAGTTCCACTTGATATTCCCCTGATTGTATACATATTTTTCCTGCAACCCCCCCCTTAGCTACTTCGGGTGAGACTGCATCTGCTTCGCAAGTGTTGCCGAAAGGGCCAGTAGTTAGGAATTGTTGGTGCACTCTTGGAGTGAACCCTGGGTCTGCCCCTGTGCCAACAGATAGATGAGGGTTTGACTTGGAGGATAAATGCCCAACACATGAGAGGGAGGCCTTATAGGGCCCAACGAATTTCACTTTCCACTCCAACGACTTGCAAAAGTTCCAAAACGTCTCCCTAGAAGAGGTATGACATCACTTTAGGGTTTCTACTGTGCATTTTTAGAAGTTAAATTGAATTTTATAATGTGAAGGGGAAAATTAAGGGTTGTTGACCCCTTACTTTGTGGTTTACCCTAAAATTAAGTGGAAAAACACTTTTAGTAGGATTTGTATAAATATAGATCATTTCTATCTCATTTTTATGATAACTCTCTCATTGTGAGAAGACTAGTGGGAGAAATTTTCACCCTACTTGGGAATTTTTGTATCTCTCTACTGTGAAAATTATTTTTGGTGATGATCTCTTGGTGAATTATTGACCTAAGGTGGTGCACACCTCTTGGATACTTCTCTTTCTTATGAATGGTAAATTTATTGGTGAACTAGGGTTTGTTCTTGCATCTCTCTTGGAATTGGTAAGGAAAATATGAAATTGTTAATTCTTATTGCTTGTTTCATGGTTATTGTTGGTTGAAACCCTAGGAGGAGTATAAGTGCAGACACCCTCCATTAATATTCATCTCATTTGATAGTTTACAAGAATTATATTGCAAGGTTGCTAGGAGGAGTACAAGGGTGTACACCCTCCTTGATTTACCTTGGTTTGATTTGCATACCCTAGGGAGTAAAAGGGTTTACATCCCTTGGGATTTTTTTGATCTAACTTATGCATTTCAAAACTCCATTCATCCAATTTTAAAGGCACTAATCTGAAATTTGCATTGGAGAAATAATTTTTTTGCTTTGGTAAACGTGATTTAACGAGATATCGATTTTGTTCAAGTTGGAATCTATTGTTGATTCTTTGAGGTTGTGAAATCCTTTAATGAATATTGATCTACTTAGCCTTCTTGGAGATATATTTAAACAAAATCTATATCCACTAGGGTTGCATAAAACACTCTCTTACTTTGATTATAACTTGCATTTCAACCGTCAACATTTGCTAGAAAGCTACCATAATAATCTACACGTCATTTAGCATATTTTGGGTGGTTTACTTGTACTTTTTGTGGGTTGAAATTTAATGTTGTTGCAATAGTTTGCTACAACCATAAGGATGATAATATATCTCTACAATATGTGTTCATAATAACCTTATCTTTTTGCTGAAGTCTTATTCTTTCATACTTGAGTTATACTAGTAATTGCTAGATTATCTCTTGCATTATTTACTTGACCTTTAGCATATCGTTAACAGATTTAACAATCATTTAGTTTCTGATATATATTTATGTTGATTGATGCAAATAGGGACAAAAATATTAACTTGTTTATCCATTGGATTTTTATCTTGTATCTTGTCTTTTCTTTTGTCTCTGGCAGGTAAAACCATCTTTTGTAGGTACTTAAGAACTTGGAAACCATAAACCACCTCCAAAGCTCATTTTCACACCACTCTCCACTTAGTAACTTGAACTATAGGGGAATCATTCCCATAATCTCACTTTCCACTTCATTTCCCCCTAGGGTCACTTGAGACTCCCACTTGTGTTGGATTCTTCCTTCACAGAAGCAAGGGAGGGTTTATCTGAGGTGACAATGGGTAAGCTCTCCCACCATTATTTCCATCTAGTGTATTGGGTTGGGATTTTCCCAACCTACAGTTTGCGCAATAAAAAGAAACAACATGGTGGTGAACAACAACAATTTGTTGAGAAACAACAAGGTGATGAACGGAATGAAAATATTGGACAACAATATCTTACTAAGCAACAACAAGGTACACAAAAACAACAACAACAATAGTAAGAACAAAAAGACAATTTTTTGTTGCACAAAGGGTGTGAAACAGTTGAGTTGGGGGGTGATGATGAGCCTCATTATTGTCCATTATAAAGGCTCATCTTTGACACATTTTCCACCATAAAATAACTTAATGTTTTCTTTTGACCATATTTAATAGTCAATCATAGGTATGTTGTATGTTTATTAATGAATGTATGATTGAGGTTGATTTTTTTGTATAATATACCTTTTTGCACTAAATTTTTTGACAAAAGACATGTATTCCACCAACTAGGTTGAATTGTAGGATTCAAGGGCGCCAAACTCCTAGAAACATGGGATTTTGTCTCCCTCAAGGTGTTGCTAGCCAAAGATCAAGGGAAATTGTCCCTACTTACCTCTAAGAGTGCTCACTGTGCATTAATGACCACTTCTGATCAACAATAGTTGAAGATACAAGTGTAAAGGGATTAGATCCTTCATTTACCTATTTCTCTCCTTGATTTAGGAAAGGAGGTCGAACTCTCTAGCTATATATAGACCTTTAGTCTAGGAGAGCGAGATAAATAATTTTGGAGAATTATTGTGTGGAGATTTTGTGAAGAGTTGTATTGAGAACTTAGAGATTTCCCACTCTTGATGTATTACTAATATTTATGAAATAAATATGTTTTTTCTTTCAGTCTATTAAAGTTTCTTTTATGCTCCTTGTGCTTCCTGGGTAGGGCCCATGCAAGAAGGCTCAAGGACCTTGCTATCGGTTATGTAGTTTTCATGCATTCTTAGATAGTGTTTATTCTCTTTTGAAGTTTAATATAGCTTTGTAGAATTAATTATAAATTTTGTCAAGGTTATCACTGGTTATCTAGTCACAACAACCATCCTATAGAAATGTTCAATAGCCTCTTGGAGCACTCCTAGGTTCCTCCCAAGGCCAAGAACCTCATATTCACTTCATTAATTTATAGTCTAGATTTGTTCATGCTTTTAAAGACTTGCACTTCATTTTTAGACTTCGTTTTGCTTCCTGTAGGAGTTTCCTGTAGAAACTGTATAGTTCCTGTAGAACTGCACAGTTCTTGTAGAAATATCCTGTAGGTTTGTTTCAGCTTCATATTTTGACTTAGATTGATATTCTTTTATTGAAAGAATCAATAAAAAATAAAATGACATTTATATTGATATTGACCAAAGGGTTAGCTTTTTTTATTCATGCATTAATGTAGCTTTACTTCTATTACTGCTTTCTATCATAGCTTAGATTAAATTCATCTTTTTTCTTCAGTTTAATATTCTTGATTCAATATTATTTAATGCAGTTAGAATAAGTTATTTTCATGAAATCTATATTAACTAAACTTTCATATTGGTGTGTTTCCTTCCATCAATTAGTTTAGAGTTTCTTTTCATCATTTAATTTTTCTGCTCATTTTCAACCTTTGATCAATCTCAAACCTTTTCTACCGACAATTTCATACTGCACATACAGTGCATAACACCTCTTAATTTTGTATGAATCCTCGGTCAAAAAGTAAAGTAGGAAACCAAGGGTACAGTAAATCATCAGTGTTATTATTGGGACCATCACCAAGATTACTAGAAAAAATGGTTGCTCGTGTGATGACTTGTCTTTGTTCGACATGCTTCTCTTACTCTAGCATGATTAGATGCAACATTCAAAGTTTTTAACAGAAATAGATAATCAAATATAAGAGCTCAGAAGGATTCATGAGGGCATGCATCATCCTCATTGTGGGGGAGAAAGAGCATTGAGTTATCAATGTCATTCTATGGTTCCAGATGCAGATTCAATTATATACCCTTTAGACAATCTTCATCATATGTTTTGGCCCAAGCATTCAATCACCTAATATTCATCTTCTTCTCATCATATTCAGATCATCATGACAACATAATAATTCAATAACTTTGTATTCATCTTCTTCTCATCATATTCAAATCAGCATGACAAAAAAAACATCCAAGCACTTGGTACTCATCTTCTTCTGACAACATAGAGGTAAAATGGAACAAAACAATTTCAAGAATTTAAGTATCTAATTTTTTCCTCAACATTAGGATTTATTTCAAACAAATTTTATAGAGGACATTGGCACAAGATCATAGCTTACTTTTCCTTACTAAAGATGTTTTAGAGAAATTATGTAGTTTTTTTTTTTTTACTTTTTGTAGCTACCGAAACTTGTAGCAGACTATAGCTACAGAAACTTGTAATATACTGTAGCTACAGAAACCTATATAATACTGTAGCTATAGAAACATGTAGCAGACTATTTCCAGAGGCAATGTTTCCACATCATTTCCAAACAAATAAAGATGAATCGGGAAAATACAAAATATGGGGTTTTTGCGGAATATGGTAAATTGAGTTTAAGATAATAGCCAAATTTTTAGGATAACCTCAACTTTACACACCCCTACAAATGGAATCCCAATCCATATGTGGTGGATTTCTAGTTGATGGATTTTGCATCATGGCTAAGGCATGAATAAATCATGGCAGAGGAATTCAAGAAGTATAAGGAAGAAGAAAAACAAACACCCGTATGCATTAGAGTTTAGGCTTCCAGGCCTAAAGATGTTATAAAAAATCAGCATAACCTCTCTTTGGATAATGATGTGACTCTAGGTTGGAAAAATAAATAAAGGGAAGCAATATCCCATCTTGATGACTCACTTTGATTATTGGGATAGGAATCAACAGAGGCCTGCCATAGGAGGTGGCACTCCTTGCCTCATGATTTGTAGATTAGGGAACCTCACTCCCCCAATACCTTGTAACTTTCCCTCCTATGGACACGCTGGTACAAATAAACTTTGATTAAAATGAAGACTAAATGGATTGGGTTAAGGATGAACCCTCCACTTCTTCTCCCTATAGCACCTATGGCTAATCTCAATTTAGAAAAGGAAAAAGAAGAATGGGATAACATTGTGAAGGATAAAGGATACCATGATCAACAAACTATCACTATATATGTGGCATGGGATATGAGACAGAAATTCAGTAGGTAGTGTTATCCCCAACTCCTATGGATAACTAAGGAGATGATGTCTCAAGGCCCTCAGGTTGCAGACATGGAGTACTGAGAGACAGCTTGACAAATAATGTCCACTTGCATAGACAAAGACCCACATCGCCACCACAGTTCCAGGTTCATCATGAGGGTATCCACCACATCAGCTGGATTCTAGAAGACATTTGGACTTTCTCCATGAAGTACAAGTCAGGTTTAAGGTGATTATTGTTTCAATATTTGAGGCATTTGAGTTTTTTACATTCTAAATTTATTTTGCTTATGTAACGTCTACCTGGAAATTATGCTCTTTGCCATGTTTCACTTTGGTGGTTGATATTGTTCCCTAGTAAGTGAGTCACCCTTAGGGATAGGTGTGCCACTAGGAGGTCCTCTTGAAATGTCACCGTTTCATTCCCAACCATACTAGTCACTTTCCACAGTTCATCCCCTCATCTCCTTACCTTTTTGGGATTTTCTTGTGTACTGAACCAAGAAGGGATTATCCCTCATTTCATGGGAAGAAGGGGATAAAGGTATAGAGGCTTGTATCTAGAAAAAGATAAAATCCAATCATGAACCTTCTAGATGCTCGCCCAAGGATCCTGAGGACAACGAAATTTCTCTCATAAGAAACTGATGGGACCTGTAAAAAAAAAACTAATGCAAAGTGCCAACCAAGGTGGAGCATGTGTGGGCACTGTTTTCATGCTTAGGTAGAAGCCCCACACATGACTTCAACTTGGGGAAGCATGATGTGAACAAGGTAGAGTCAAGGTGGGAACTTTTTTTCATGCTTAGGTAGAAGCCCCACACATGACTTCAACTTTGGGAAGCATGATGTGAACAAGGTAGAGTCAAGGTGGGAACTTTTTTTCATGCTTAGGTAGAAGCCCCACCTTGGCTTCAACTTGGAAACATATTAAAATGACAAAAGGAAATAAATGGGCTTGGAAAAAGGTTGCATTGAAAATCATGGTGTAATACACCCTCTACAAAGGTACCCATAAATGAGATATTATGATCCCTTGTATGTCATGAAACCCATGCCCAAAAGTATTTCCCCCATCCATGTCACTTCGTCCACATGACCTAGAGAGGGATCCACTTGGGAAACATTCCTACACTTGAGGTATGATTCACCCAATAGGTCACTTTTTCAACCCTCCCATACTTGAACTTGGAAAATTGCATAGGGTCTTTGAGCACTTGTTTATTTTGATGAGGTAGTTTGGATGTACATTCTTAGATGGATATTTTATTGGTTTGGGTTACTTGTCATGATGTATTTTACTTGATATCCTTGGTGAGTGTATTCATTGTCTTTGCAGGACCTAGTTGGTGGATAGATTTGGAAGAACAAGTCTAGCTTGGGATTCCTTGGGGTTTGAATACCACAAGTTGGATGCAATGGCCCACACACCAGACAACGATGAAAACCTTTAGATGCCTGAGGAGACACATTGGAGGACCTAACCTAGCCATTTTATATCCCAACCATTTGCTCTTGAGGATAAAACGTCACTTTTGAGGAAGTTGACATCACCCTAGGGCTAGGGTTGGGGTGGTGGTGTTGGTTGACTTGACACTTGGCACGTTTTTATGGATGAGGGTTTGACTTGGAGAAGAAATTCCTAACGCATGAGAGGGAGGCCCTAGAGGGCCCAACGACTTTCACTTTCCACTCCAATGACTTGCAAAAGTGCAAAAACGTCACCATAGAAGAGGGATGATGTCACTTTAGGTTTTATATTGTGCATTTTTAAAATTTAAATAGAATTTTATAATGTAAAGGGGAAAAGTAAGGTTTTTTGACCCCTTAATTTGTTTTTTACCCTAAAATTAAGTGGAAAAACACTTTTAGTAGGATTTGTATAAATAGAGATCATTTCTATCTCATTTTTATGATAGCTCTCCCATTGTGAGAAGACTAGTGGCTGAAATTTGTGCCCTACTTGGGAATTTTGTTATCTCTCTCATGTGCAAATGAATTTTGGTGATTATATCTTGGTTAATTATTAAACGAAGGTGGTGCACACCTATTGAATAATTCTTCTCTTGCTTATGAATGGTAATTTTGTTGGCGAACTAGGGTTTGTTCTTGCATCTCTCTTGGAATTGGTAAGGAAAATATGCAATTGTTAATTCTTCTTTCTTGTTTCATGGTTATTATTGGTTGAAACCCTAGGAGGAGTATAATTTCATTCAACCTCCATTAAGCTTCATCTCATTTTCTAGTTTACAAGTCTTTTATTGCAAGGTTTCTATGAGGAGTACAAGGGTGTACACCCTCATTGATTTACCTTGGTTTTATTTGCATACACTAGGGAGTAAAAGGGTTTACAACCTTAGGTTTTTTTTTTATCTAAAGCATGCATTTCAAGACTCCATTCACCCAATTTTAAAGGAACTAATCTAAAATTTGCATTGGAGAAATACATTTTTTTCTTTGGTAAACGTGATTTAACAAGATATGGATATTGTTCAAGTTGGAATCTATGTTGATGATTTGAGGTTGCTAAGGCCTTTAGGTAGTCTTGATATATTTAGTGTTATTGGAGATATAGTTAAAAAACATATACAACCACTAGGGTTTCAGTAAACACTCTCTTACTTTGATTATAACTTGAATTTCAACCATCAAAATTTGCTAGAAGGCTACCATAATAATCTACATGTCATTTAGCATATTTTGGGTGCTTTACTTGTACTCTTTGTGGGTTGAAATTTTCTACTATAGAAATAGTTTGATATAGACACAAGGATGATAATATATCTATGCAATATTTGTTCATAACAATCTTATCTTTGTGTTGAAGTCTTATGCTTTCATACTGGAGTTATACTAGTAATTGCTAGATTTTCTCTTGGATTATTTACTTGACCTTTAACATCTCATTAACAAATTTAAAAATCATTTAATTGTTGATATATATTTATTTTGAATACTTCAAATCAGGAAAACTATCTTAAATTTCTTGTCCATTGGATTGTTTAGCTTTTATCTTGTCTTTTCTTGTGTCTTGGGCAAGTACAACCATCTTCCGCAGGTACTCAAGCACTTGGAAACCATAAACCACCTTTGAAGCTCATTGTCAAGACACTCTACACTTAGTAAACTAAAATATAGGGGCATCATTTCCATAATCTCACTTTCCACTTCATTTCCCCTAGGGTCACCCGAGACTCCCCCTTGTGTTGGATTCTTCCTTCACAGAAGCGAGGGAAAGTTTATCTAAGGTGAAAGTGGGAAATATCTCCCACCGTTATCTACATCCAGTGGATTGGTTCAGGATTTTCCCAACCTACAGTTTGCGCAATAAGATTTTGGCATCCTTTCTAGGGTGGATTTTGAATCCTCTTTCGTTCCCTGACGACACGTTGGCAAGATACCATCCCAAATCCTTTAGCGCTAGATTGTCTGGAGAATACACTGGAAGGATGTTCCCCTTCCACCCTTGATAATCTTCTCCTAAAGATCATATCGCGACTCCATTATGGGATGTACCCAAAAAAGGCATTACTCGATCCCCAAAAACACTTCCAAGCATCGTAAGCCTTCACCCAAATAGTTTATTCCTCGATCATCTCCCACTTATCATGATTTTCCATCTACCTCTCTTAGCCTTCCATCTTCACCTACTTTCTCTACACCTCCTCTCTCATCTGTGCCTAGTTCACAAAGTACTACTTGGAGCTTGTGGGTTAAAGTTTTATACACACCTTTAGACATGAAAACGATCCTTGGATCTCCTAAAAAGCACTCAGGGAACTTTAAGGAATGACTCCCTAGTGTTTCGGGAGATGATTTCATTACAATCGAAGATCATTTAAATGCCTTCCTTTGTGCTCTTGAACCCTATGACCAACATGAAGATGCTTGGATGAGAATTTTCTCCTATACTTTTGTTAGAAGGGCTAAGGAGTGGTATGATATTATCCTTCCAGGGACAATCATGAGTTGGGATCTTTTTGAAGAATTTGTTTCCAAAAGATTAAAAAAAAACAAGATTTTCAGTCCCTTTATGATCAACTCTATAACTACAAACGAAAATCAGGAGAAAGTATAAGGGACTTCAATGATAGGTTCAATACTCTCATGAGGAGTTTTCCTCAATATTTCAAGCCTTATCAAAAAATCATCCTCGATTTCTACATGTCAACCATAAATGATCCCTGCAGAGTTCTAATTGGAAAGGGATTCCCTACAACTTTACTTGAATCCCAGGAAAGGGCGTGTGAGATCGAGGAGAACATGACCTCTTCTCTCTATCAAGATGAGGATTGTCTTGAAGGAATCATTCAGATAAATCTAGTTGTTGACTTTTTCATACCAGACCCTCCCCACAATACAAGGATATACCTGGAAAGGGAACAAGAGGAGGTCACTAAAAAATCTGTTGATCGGGTGACGAACCTATTTTGGAAAGATAAGGAACCAACATCTAAAAATATACCTCCCCCAATAAATGAGATTTTGAAATATGAAATAAAATGAGTAGCAAGGAAGGCCGAGGACATGTTCTTACAACATATTCAACAAGTTCTAACAAATCCACGCAAACAGAAGGAAGTTGATGTCATAAACAATGAGGAGAAAATTATTTCGTCAGACAAGAAAAAAAAATTAACTTGTAAAGGATCACGTCAACATAACCCATCAAATTATGGATGAGGATATTGACAACACCTTCATTTTGGAAAAATCCCTTTTTCTAGACAAAGAAAAAAAGGAAGGATATTGGAGCTTGTACTTGGATGATGCACATTCAAGTTCAGGCTCAAGCACAAGAGTAGTCTTGAGATCACCAGATAATGAGACTACCTTATTCTTGTACAGGCCGCTTGAGTTTTACTACACAAACAACATCGTTGAGTATGAAGCCCTCATCTTGGGCATGAACCTTACGATTGTCATGAACATCAAGTCCCTACATGTAAGAGGAGACTCATACTTGATCGTTTCATATGTTAACAATAATTTCATTGCTAAGAACTCAAGGTTGAAATAAGACAAATATGTTGTTTGGAATGCAATGAAGAAATTTGATAGCTTCTCGATTGAAGCCATCACTAGGGAAGAGAATTATTTGGTAGACAAACTTTCTATTTATTCATTTACTTTACAACTCTTCAAAGAGATTGGTCTCTATAAAGTGGAAGTAAATTTCAGGACTTCACTACTTGATAAATTGGAACATTGGTAAGTTTTTGATAATGAAAATCATATTCTACATTTTCTCTAGAATGAAGGTGAATTCTCGGAAGCCCAGATAAATTTTCTAGTAGAAAAGGAAAATATTGAGATCATTGATTTACTTGACGAACCCTTACCCAAAGGTGGCATCCTCCTAGAGAGAATTTTTTATTGAAATGACATGTATAAGGGGAAGTGGTTAAGCAAAATGGATGACGAGGTCATTGAATTCAATATTGGCACCAAGGAATGCCAAAAAATGGTTAATTTTGGAAAAGGAACAATGCCGAATTAAAGGGAGGAGTTGATTTTCCTCATAAGAAAATTTAATGATGTTTTCACTTGGTATTATGAAGATATAAAGTCTTATCAAGAGGACTTCATACAACACGCTATTCCCCTTAAGGAAGACACAAAACCCTTCGGGAAAAAGATCAAGGAAATGAACCCGAAAGTTGCCCCACAAGTCCAAAAGGAGTTGCAAAAGATGGTTGAGGTGGGAATAATTGATCCTATCAGGTACTCATCTTGGGTATTTAATCCAGTCATTGTCAGGAAAAATACTGGTGATATCAGGATATGCGTTGATTTCACAAATTTGAACCAAGATTCACTTAAAGATAAGTTAGACAACTATCCTCTTCCACACATGTAATATCTTCTATAAAGGGTCACCAGAGCAGAGATGATGTCCATACTTGATGGTTTCTCAGGATATAACCAAGTGTTGGTAAATGAGGATGAAGAACTAAAAACTTCTTTCACCACCCCTTTGGGGACTTACAAGTATTTGAGAATGCCCTTTGGATTGATCAATGCAGGGGCTACTTTCCAATGTGATATAGATTACACTTTCATGGATTTGATTAGGAAAATTGTAGATATTTACCAGGATGATCTAACCACTATTTCCAAGAAAATGGATTAGCATATCCAACACTTAAGAATGATTTTCCAAAGGTGCATAGAACAAAAAATTTGTCTCAACCCTAAGAAATCAATCTTTTGTGTGGATAAAGACAAGTTACTAGGTCATATTATTTATAAAGACAAAATATCGATAGACCCTGCCAGAATTGAGGCCATAAAAAAGATCCCTCTCTCTAAAGATAAGAAATCCTTGCAGTCCTTTGGCCAAATCAAATTCATAAGGAGGTTCAATCTGAACTTTGCTGAAATTGTTAATCCCCTTAGAAAATTACTAAATAGGGATTCCCATTTCGAATGGGACAACAAAGTTAAGTTGGATGTCCAATGTATCAAGTAAGAAATAACTATCGTGCCAGTCCTGGTCAGTCCAAAATTTTCTAAGGACTTCATCATATTCTCTTTCACTTCAAAGGACACCATCGCAGGAGTTCTTTTGTAAAACAATGATCATAGGGATGAAAAACTGATTTCTTTCGTGAGAAAGAACCTTAGGGACTCATAGCTGAATTACACCATTACCGAAAAACAAGCCTACACTCTTTTCAAGTCCCTCAAGCATTTTAGAGCTTATGTGCGATACAAGAAGATCAAATCTTTTGTCCCCTACCCCACTATAAAAGATGTTTTATCACAACAAGATTTTCTTGGATCAAGGGGAAAATGGGTTTCACAGATACATGAATAATATTTGGAGATCAAACCATCCAAGATAATCAAATTCCAAGGGTTGGCTAAGATGTTTACAGAAACAAATCAATAAGCCATCGAGATGGGAGAAAAGGAACAAATCATTTATTACTTGAAGAACCTCACTTTCCATGATCATTTGGTGGATCATAAAAGGAGATCCCTAAGGCTGAAAGATATGAAGTATTTCTTGATAGACGACAGTTTATGGTGGAGGAACCTTGATGGGGTGATCCTCAGGTGTGTGAATAAGGAATAAGTTGACAAGGTAGTTGTCGACGTTCATTCAAGGTATTGTGGAGGCCATTTTGTAGCTCACACTACTACCCATAATATATTAAGAGAACGATATTATTGTCCCACCATTTTCAAGCCTTATCAACCCTTATCAGAAAACCATGTTCAAGTTCTACATGTCAACTATAAATGATCCATGCGGAGTTCTAATTGGAAAGGGATGCCCTACAACTTTACTAGAATCCCAAGTGTTAGCGATGAAAGTCACCCCTGGATTGTCGCAGGAGCAGAGCCCGACGCCCATCAGTTTATGTCACGATTTTTTTATAAGAGGGGTGATCAAATGGAAGCTAACTCAAAACAACATTGTTCTAACTCTGAAACTAGGTCAGGTATGCATGAGCGGGTGAGGTCTTAATCAAACTCCAGACAGTGAGTCGTAGTGAAGGTGAGTAGAGGGAAGACTTGTATCAGAAAGATACAAGGGTATGTCGTAAACATATGGTTTCTAACAAACTGTAGGAGAAGGCATCTAAACGCAAGATCTTATTACATTCAAACGCAAAAAACCAGAGAATACAATAATGCAACAATAAATCCTTTATCATAACATAAATGCAATAATTTGCACGAATCAGTCGCTCACGAACTCTCTCAGCATGAGATGAAAATTTAGATGGAGTAAGAAAGACTATTTGTTATAAAATAAGAAATCTCACATACAGATGCATGACCAGAAAGTTAGAATGTCTAATAAAAATTTACAGTTGGGAGCTTCGCTCTACCATCGATCTTTACAAAAATGGCGAAAACGCCTACATATACTCAAAACAAAACACAGCAGTGAAAACGAGACACTGCAATTAAAACATTGCGTCTGCATGTCTTCCGACAGTCTGCGCATGCAGACTTTGGACGATCGTGTGCCTATGGCAGACACCATCAGATTTCAGACTGTCCTTCTATAGGTGAGTCGACGTCAATTAGTCCTTTGCCGGACCTTCCTCTTTATGGCGGAGATGACGCTCAACCACCAGCAACAACCTCCATAACTGTATTCTTGGGACTAGGGATGTCCTCCGTCAACCTTACCTTCTGGGATGTGGAGGTCTCCTAATGGTGCCACCTAGATCAGCTGAACGGTCTTTCTTTGGATGCTACTTCATTGGACTGCTGCGAGGGATACATATGCTGGATGTGGATGAGGGTGTGACGGGGGTTAAAGGCATGAACACCGTGGAGGTGATGGAGGAGAAATGGGAGCTGTGACATCAGCTGAGGAATGCCATGCGGTCTGAATAAGACAGAGGAGGAGGGATCATGGAGTGTGGGAGTACAGGAGGAGGTGACTGGGAATACGAGGGACACATGGCAGGAGATGAGAGGACGACGAGTTGGGGAGGTGCCATGTGGATGGAGAGAGGGAATTTGGATAGATGAAAGGGAAAAAGGGAGGCGGTAAGTGGAAAACAGGTGGCAATGGGGAGGACGATACCAAAGGTGAAACTTCAGGCAAGGGGCCCCACAATAATAACACATCAATTCTGGAACCCCCCCCCCCCNTAAAGGCAGAAAGGCAAGGGGGGTCCAGAATGAAGCCTCAGCCATTGATTTAGGCGCTCTGATCCTGGTCATTAGAGAGCTGCGCTCTCAATTCCGGACCCCCCCCCTCCGCTTAAAGGTAGAACGGTGGGGGGCCTCTGGAATTCGCTCCTGACCGTAGATCTGAGCACGAAGATCCTAGCCGCCCAGATCCATGCCCCCTTTAACTCCAATGCACCCGAGTTTCATCGATGGATGGATGGCTAAGATGACTTCGGTGCTTTCGCTAGGAAAATCCCAAAAGGCCCCACCTGTGGCTCAGATCTACGCCGCGTGTCCTTCAGATGAACGACCGAGATGGATTTGTCATTAAAAGGAGGATACCTCCATTCCCGGGCTCGCTTAACATGACCTGGCACTAGTGTTAGAGATATTTCTTGTAGCAGGGGGTGAAATGCAAAGGAATGGGTTAAAAACCCTCTTACCTTAAGTCCAAGATGCAAAATGCGCCCGCGGTAAGCAGCAAGCGGATCTGGACGGCGGGCATCCGCGTGCCCAGATCAATGGTGTACAGGAAATTCCGGACCCCCCCCACCTTTCTATATTTAAGAGAGGGGGGGGGGTCCGGAATCCGGGGTGCATCTTTCCGACGGCTACG
>ML778801.1:249333-279870 GCA_009831015.1 Picea engelmannii | reverse complement strand
GGGGGGGGTCCAAAATCCGGGGTGCATCTTTCCGACGGCTATGATCATAGCGCCTGGATCAACGCCGCGCGAGGCAATTCCGGACCCCCCCCACCTTTCTACCTTTAAGCGAAGGGGGGGGGTCCAGAATCCGGGGTGCGTCTTTCCGACGACTGCGATTGGTGAGCCCAGATCAACGGCGCACAGGCGCTCCAGACTCCCGCTACCTTTCTTCGTTTAACCTTGTGGGCCTCTTCCCCCGTCATGTCGCCTTTTAGGCCATTTCCCCCCTTGCCACCTATTCCCCACCTGGCCATGTGGCAGGGTCTTTTCCCTTTAGCCTCTCCTCTTTCCGTCCATATGGTCCATCCCCCACCTCAACGTTCGCTCATTATCCACCGCGTGTCCCGTTCCCCTCCACGTCAGCCCCCTATAAATAAGGTGCCCATTATACCCCATCTCCTATCATGTCCGTCTGTTGTCTTCCTCCGTGTGTCTTCCCCTTCCACACCTCATCATCTCTCATATCACCCTCATAGTCTTAGCGCCACCACTCCCGTTATGTGCCCCATCCTTCGTGTTGGCCTCCACGCTTATTCATCAGGCTGTTCAGCTTATCCAGGTGGCAGCTCAGAGGGTCTTCCACGTCGCAGAGGTGCCGATTTGGCTGGGCCATCCTCAATCCCAATGAAGCAGTTATTGAAGTAGTTGGTGGTAGTTAGATATCGCCTCCGCCATAATGGGAAAGCCCGACAACGAATTAAAGGCATGTCGTTTCGCCTAAGGAACTATCAGGAATTTGATTGTGTCTTCCATAAGTTGCACGATCATTCAGAAGCTGCAGGTGTTGACTATCAGAAGCCATGCAGACGCAAAGCTTTTAATGCAATGTCTCGATTCTGTTGTTGTTATTGTTTTGAGTATATGAAGGCGTTTTCGCCATTTTTGTATCCATCGATGGTTGAGCAGAGCTCCCGGTTGTAAATCTTTAATGAAGCACTGATACTCTGGTTATGTATGGACTTTTGAGACTTCTTGCCTGATGAATGCCAGTTTCTTTTACATATTTGTTACACTGTGTTAGAACTGCTCGGAATTGGAGGGTCCAGTCGAGCAGTAGCTGTTATAGGATGATGTTGGATAGGATCACTGTAACAGTTATGATGTTTCTAATCAGTTCTCGTGATTTTCTTGACGCTGAGTGACATGGAATTGGAGGATCCAGTCGAGTCACCTTTCAGTTTCTTGAGACCCTGAACCAAGCGGATATTGCATTCAGAGTCTTTCTTCTGCAAACTACCGAAAGCCTATTGCCCAAAGTAGTTTGTTCACCTTTCTTACTAAGTCTTCGACCTGCTCATCTTTTAATCAACCCACTGGTTGAAGTTAGGTCGAGACCTCCTTTGTTACTCACGTACCGGACCCAGTCCCTGAGTTAGAGTGATATCTCCTCGAGTCTTTATCTCCATTTGATCATCCTTTTATAAACAATCATGACATAAAACTAATGGGGGTCGGGCTCTGCTCCTGGAAGAAATACAGGAGTGACTTCCGATGCTAACAGCTAGGACCGTGGGCTCGGCTTTGAAGGGCTCTTATTGGCATTTTGGGGTTCGGGGTTTCGAGATGTAAAATGACAAGGAGCTCTTACCCCTCGAATCCCCGAATGCCGACATGACATGATCACACACCACGTGTCCTTTTGGATGGACGACCAAGATCCTTCATGAATATATATAGATGCTACCTATCGCGCTAATCCCGGCGCAACTTCGCTAACCACGATTTCCCACCAACAGTCAATCTGCTCCTATGGATGAATCTGGGCCGTTGACAGCACAATTTCGCCCGCTCACTTGATTTTTAGCCTGAAATGGGGCTTTACGTGCTACGCTTGGGCATTCTTCATGAAACCTGCAGACCTGGATGCTCTTGATCCCAAGAGAAGAATTGTCGCTAACATTAGGCTCCATGGGGGATAGAGTTGTCCCTGTGATGCTCTAAGAACTCATTCCGCAGCTTCAGTGCCTTGCTGTTGGGCTATGGAGTCAGGCTCAAAAAATCCCGCTGCTAAAAATACAGGTCGAAAGGCCGAAAAATAAAAGAAACAAAATAAAGATACATGCTCAAAGGAGCTTATTTATATACAATCCTAAACTAATAAAACACTTTACATGGGGCTAGGTGAAATCAGACTTCCACCATAGCCAATCAAGTAACTTCCTGAAGGGAAGCTCTTTCTTTCTGTCGATGATCACCAACAGATCGTGTAACTGTGACAGTAGAACGACTACACTCTTCAAATTCTCCTCACTGGCTGAAGTTGATATGGAATAGGGTGGCTCCAAGGCATAAAGGACATGCCACTCCATGTACTCGCTGACAGGATCATAGAATGAGTGGAAAACCCTGTGAAAAGGGGAGCAACAGGCCTGCTCTGCTCCACAGCTACTCCTACTAGGCTGAACTTCATGAGTCTGCATAGGTGAATGGGCGGGCTCCGGGCAGGAAGTCACATGTTCCACTAGTTCTTTCTGCTCTTCTTCTTGGCTCTCCCCCAGGTCTGATTCATATTCATGATAAATAGGGACCATGGGGTGGTTTTGCTTGCTGACTGGCTCTTCAGTATCTTTATAGTGATCAAATGTAGGATAAGCGTGTTGCTCATCATCACTATAATATACATCAAAAAGGGGTTGTCCTTTATTGATATGATCCTTCTCCAGAACAGTGATCCCATAAAGAATTTTCGTTTTAGGGATAGTGGGACCTGCTGGTTCTGGCTGCTCATACATAATCTTTTTCTCTTTAATCCCAGGTAAAAATATATCGTTAGAAACCCCTTGGAGGAAAAGATAAGAATCCTCTTCCACAACTAACCCCTCTTTTAAAAAGAGAGGGTCTTCGTCATCATGAGCAGAGCTACTAGGAACATATGCCTCAACCCGATATCTAGGTGAGTCATCTACATATGCCTCAACCCGATATCTAGGTGAGTCATCTACCATGGACCACATTTGCTCTATAAACTCACAATTTCCACAAGAGGCATGTTGATCGTTATGAACATCTAAAAGAATAGAGGCATCTGATATGATGTCATATGCTTCCGTTCTAGGGATAACACAATTAATATCATTCAACACCTCTATATTTTCCTGGCAAATGCTTTCCTCCATAGTAAAAGCTTCATCATGGACATGGTCTTCAGGGCCAGCAGAGGCTTCATGAAGCGAAGAAAACTCCTCACAATAGTTTTCATACAAACAATCAGCTGGAAAATAATCTTTACAAAATGAATTGAAAGTTGTATGAAAACCTGTTAAAGAGCGGATGCTTATAGCGGGAGGAGACCGACACCATTCAAGAGAAGCTCCCTTCAACGAATACCTAAAGAGCTTAATATGGACATCTTCATGCATGATATTAAGTCGATGAATAACCTCATGAAATTCCAGTAAATGCTCAGCTGGTACCTCCGAAATTGTTGCGTGAAATTCAGGGAGGAAATTTTCCCATTGGTCTCTATCAGGAAGTGCATTAGGAAAACCAACTATCTGAGAAAAGTCACAGAAAGAAAACCTTTGAGCTAAGATTTTCTCCATATCGAACCAGTGGAGTCTCCAATCAATCCTTGAATCATGGAGTCGCCAGGTGAAAGATTCATAGCTTTGAATATGCATGGTCCTTGTTCACCATCAAAGGCCAGATCTTATGTTGTTGTTACCCCAGGAAACTTCTCAGGCTGAGAAAGCAGCTGCTGAAACCTTCTCGAGAAAGCTCCTATGGGTCAGCTTTCAGGTGTGCCAATAGTAGCCACAGCTGAAACAGTGAAGTGGAAACAATGGAGTCGCCATAGTGGAGTCGCCAGGTGCACAGTAGCAATCTTGATAATTCTAATATCTGATGCACCTTCAGAATCAGTTAATCGTTGTCATTCAATCCCAGAGAAAATCTTCAACTTCGTCCCCGGCAACGGCGCCAGAAATGTTAGCGACGGAAGTCACCCCTGGATTTCCGCAGGAGACGAGCCCGACGCCCATCATTTTATGTCACGATTTTTTTATAAGAGGGGTGATCAAATGGAAGCTAACTCAAAAAAACATTGTTCTAACTCTGAAACTAGGTCAGGTATGCATGAGCGGGTGAGGTCTTAATCAAATTCCAGATAGTGAGTCGTAGTGAGAGTGAGTAGAGGGAAGACTTGTATCAGAAAGATGCAAGGGTCTTTCGTAAACATCTGGTTTCTAACAGACTGTAGGAGAAGGCATCTAAACGCAATATCTTCTTACATTCAAACACAAAAAACCAGAGAATACAATAATGCTACAATAAATCCTTTATCATAGCATAATTGCAATAATTCGCACGAATCAGTCATTCACAAACTCTCTCAGCATGAGATGAAAATTTAGATGGAGTAAGAAAGACTGTCTGTTATAAAATAAGAAATCTCACATACAGATGCATGACCAGAAAGCTAGAATGTCTACTAAAACTTTACAGTCGGGAGCTTCGCTCTACCATCGATCCTTACAAAAATGGCGAAAACGCCTACATATACTAAAAAAAAAACACAACAATGAAAACGAGACACTGCAATTAAAACATTGCATCTGCATGTCTTCCGACAGTCTGTGCATGCTGACTCTAGACGATCGTGCACCTATGACAGATGCCATCAAATTTCAGACTGTCCTTCTATAGGTGAGTCGACGTCAATTAGTCCTTTGTCGGACCTTCCTCTTTATGGCAGAGATGATGCTCAACCAGCAGCAACAACTCCCATAATTGCATTCTTGGGACTAGGGACGTCCTCGGTTAACTCTGCCTTCTGGGACGTGGAGGTCTCCTAATGGTGTCACATGGATCAGCCAAACGGTCTTTCTTTGGATGCTACTTCGCTAGACTACTGCGAGGGATCCCTATGGAGGATTTGGACGAGGGTGTGATGGGGGTTAAAGGCGTGAACACCGTGGAGGTGATGGAGGAGAAATGGGAGCTGTGACATCAGCTGAGGAATGCCACGCGGTCTGAATAAGACAGAGGAGGAGGGAGCATGGAGTGTGGGAGTACAGGAGGAGGTGACTGGGAATGCGAGGGACACATGGCAGGAGACGAGAGGACAACGAGCTGGGGAGGTGCCATGTGGATGGAGAGAGGGAAGTTGGATAGATGACAGGGGAAAAGGGAGGCGGTAAGTGGAAAACAGGTGGCAACGGGGAGGACGATACCAAAGGTGACACGTCAGGCAAGGGGACCCACAATAATAACACATCAATTTTGGACCCCCATAGATTAAAGGCAAAAAGGAAAGGGGGGTCCGGAATGAAGCCTCAACAGTTGATTTAGGCGCCCCAATCCTGGCCGTTAGAGAGCTGCGCGCTCAATTCTGGACCCCCCCCCCTCCGCTTAAAGGTAGAATGACGGGGGGACTTCGAAATTCGCTCCTGACCGTAGATCTGAGCGCGCATATCCTGGCCACCCATATCCATGCCCTCTTTAAGTCCAATGCGCCTGAGTTTCATCGATGGATGGACGGCTAAGATGACTTCGGCGCTTTCGCTAGGAAAATCCCGAAAGGCCCCACCTGTGGCTCAAATCTGCGCCACGTGTCCTTCAAATGAATGACCGAGATGGCTTTGTCATTAAAAGGGGGCTACCTCCATTCCTGGGCTCACTTAATGTGACCTGGTGCTAGGACTGTGGGCTCGGATTTGAAGGGCGCTTATCGACATTTCGGGGTTCGGGGTTTCGAGATGTAAAATGACGAGGAGCTCTTACCCCTCGAATCCCCGAATGCTGACATGACATGATTGCGCACCACGTGTCCTTTTGGATGGACGGTCGAGATCCTTCATGAATGTATATAGACGCTACCTATCGCGCTAATCCCGACGCAACTCCACTAACCACGATTTCCCGCCGGCCGCAGATCTACTCCTATGGATGAATCTGGGCCGTTGACAACATAATTTCGCCCGCTCACTTGATTTTTAGCCTGAAACGGGGCTTTCCGTGCTATGCTTGGGTGTTCTTCATGCAACTTGCAGACCTGGATGCTCTCGAGCCCAAGACAAGAATTGTCGCTAACACCAAGAAAGGGCATGTGAGGTAGAGGAGAACATGACCTCTACTCTCTGTCAAGATGAGGATTGTCTTGAATAAATCATTTAGATAAATCAAGTTGTTGACTTTTTCATACCGGACCCTCCCCACAATATCAGGACATACCTGCAAAGGGAATGAGAGGAGGCCGCTAAACAATCTATTGATCAGGTGATGAATCTATTGGGGAAAGATAAGGAAACAACATCTAAAAAAATACCTCCCCCAATAAATGAGATTTTGAAAGATGAAAGGAAATGAGCAGCAAGGCAAGCTAGGGACGCGTTTTTACAACATATTCAACAAGTTCTAAAAAATCCATGCAAAGAGAAGGAAGTTGGTGTCATAAAAAATGAGGAGAAGATTGTTTCCCCGGACAAGACAAAAAAAGAATAACTTGTAAAGGATCACGTCAACATAACCCATCAAATTATGGATGAGGGGATTGACCCATCATCTTCAACAATCTTACAAATGATCCAACTCCATGTTTTAAAGGAATATGTTTTTGGCTACAAGTAAATCAATCAAAAGGTAATAACTTTTTAAACCAGATTTACATTTGGAGTTATAAATTATGCAAAAGATTGAAAAATATTAACTCAACCTTCCTGTGGTTGACCACTCCTATTACCCTATTTTCTTAAATCCTATTATATCTGCCTCTTCATATATCTTAAGTTTTTTGTATTCATATATTAAAAATTCTATATCATGATTACATGCAATGTCAAAATTATATTTCAACATGCATGATAATAGGATTGATGATTCCAAAGAAAGGTGAATTCCATCATATTTGACCACCACCATAATTTTGAATGATAGTTGGGAATGCGGCATGACCGTTTTTCATAGTTTAAATTTCTTATCTTGTCATGATTAGGAAATATTCCATGCATTTACCATATCCCCATTTTCAAATCACCATATCCTTATTCACAAATCACCATATTCTCACTCATATTTTCCTCCTTCCTTGTGACAAAGAGTATTGTTCAAGTTGAAATTCTTTTTAAACTCTGAAAAGTTGAAGCATGCACGAAGTCCATTTCTTCCAGCAATCAAGTTTCAAAATAATTAGAGGAAGTTGTCTATCTCTCAAGTTTTGTTAGGCAGATATTACAACAATCATTCCTTGAAGAAAAAATTATCATTCTTCATTAGCATGATAGTAGCCAAATTCAAGACAAAGAAGTCATTGAGCTTGAAGAATTTGATGGGGAGCAACTGAACAGTGTAGAGAGGATAAATTTAAGTAAAAATATTAGACACGGGATTTGATCAGACTATGACTTATTATGAGATACATGAAGCCAATAACATTGATAAGGAACCAGTAATTGATCAAACATCCACATCTTTAAAAGGTAAGTGAGTTGGAAAGATTAGGAAATTGAAAGGGGTAAGCAATTTTGAATTTTTGTTGAAGGAAGAAGAATGCAATTTTGGTTGCATGACGACATGCAACATCTTCCACGTGGGGAAATGTTGAGTCCTCAAATCATACTCTTATTTCCATTTATCTATCGTAAACATACCTCCAAAACCTACCCCTAAACCAAATTACACCCTATTTTTCCATAATTACCTTGCTCAACTACATAATTAGTGTGTTGAAAGATATTAAAGTTAAAATTTTCATTCTTAGTAGTTTTATATTATTACTTATGTGTTGGCCCTTGAGTATGGAAGCAAGCAAAGATCAAGGAAGAAAAGGAAGAGTGTGAACTTCGTGGAAGACACAGTGACTGACACTGGGTCGAAGTGAGTAAAAGAGAAGAAAAGGCGGAGCGAAGTCCAAGAAAGCAAGTCGTTGGATGAGGAGATTGGGAATGACAGATAAGCAATAAAGAAAGATCAAGGACGATTCAGAAAATGGAAAAATCCACCTTTGGACGCTTTGGAGCACCACGCAATAAGGAAGGAAAGACAAGTTGGAGAAGCCCTAAAAACACAGGTCAAGTTGACCTAGGGTTTTGGTAGCTAGGGTTTTAGACACCTAGGTTTCGGCCTAAGGTTGTCGATGAGATATCGTAATGTATAAATAGAGGTCAAGAGGACCTGGGTCGTGTTGGTATCAAGAGAGGTTATCATTGTTGATGTGAGTGATTTGTGTATTGTGAGAGAGAAGTGCTAAGTGTGAGAGCCTTCTGGTATTGTAAGATCTTCAACTCGGTGCGAAGATCAACCCTACAGCTAGGTGCGCAGGGAGGGGAGAGAAAGAGAGGAGAAGAAATGATATATGCTAGCTAAGAGAGCAGACAAGAACTATATGTTTTTCCTTAATATAATATAGCACAGTTATGTGGACGTATCCCTAGAGAGAGAGTGAACCACGTATATTTTGTGTTGTGTGTGATTGATATTCTGTCTCTGTCATTGATATACTGTGATTGCATTAATGTGTTAGATCTTATAAGTATATGCAAAGAGAAGATCTAAGTTGATAAGTGATATATGAATGTTGCATTGTTGTGGTGTTAGATCCACTTGATATTCCCTTGGTTGTAGACATCTCTTTCTTGCCACCCCCTCATAACTACTTCGGGTGAGACTGCATCTGCTTCGCAGGTGTTGCTGAAAGGGCCAGTAGTTAGGGATTGTTGGTGCACTCTTGGAGTTGAACCCTGGGTCTGCCCCTGTGCCAACAAATAGTTCTATTTCCAGGACATGAATCTTCTTGAGGGAATGTCAAGGTGGTTTCCATTGAAGAAAGAGACTCAAAAGTGGATATAGGATCAAGAAAAGGACTTCCCTGAAGCCCAGAACAAGAACCCTAATATTAGTACAGAGGATTGGGTTGAGAAATATATCTTTACCAATATACACGAGATCTTGTTTGGTGGAATCCATCAGGAACTATATGAGTGGCTAGCTAGATTAGCAGATACCCAATTTGAGATCCAATCTAGACCTCCTGTGGTTTGGACGTCAGAGAGGATCAAGAAGGTCAAAATATTTGATAACGTTGTATCACGAGCAATAGATCACTAGTTTGATAGTACCATTGGAGGGTATATCACAGAGTTTGTCATTGACAGAGTAGATTCATACAACCAAGTTGAGAGATATTTCTTTAAGGGACCCAGAGGAAAATTTTTACAATTCCTGAAGTTGAGACTCAAGATGTTGTTGCATGAAAAGAACATCTTGAAGATTCAGTAGACTGGTCAGATCTAGAAAAGATAATGTTCAAGAATTCAAACAGTGACATCAACACATAAGCTTTACATACATGTAGTGGGAGAGTATTCAGAGAATTACACCTTGCAAACTTGTTTAAGTAGAATTACGGGGACGAGGGTTTCTACAGTGGAGAAGAGGCAGATATGATGAACTAAGAGCATTCAAAACCTATTGGGACAGAAGAAGGAAGAGCTGAAGAGATTCACCATGGAGAACCTGAAACTTCAGAAACTACGCAGACCATTGAAGTAAGTACTCTTATCCCTCCTATTGATTCAACATTAAGAAATCTGAGTAATCCCAGCCACCAAAGATTCTAGAGAACTGTCAATAGTAGTCCACCACATATTCAGTCAGGGGCCCTAGGAATATCTATGGCAGATGAGATGAGGCTTCCTATTGTTAGGGGAGATGGATTTGAAGATCCTGATCAACACTAGTTTCTATGTGAATCCGTATGGAATATTAAAAATGTCACTAACGAAGCTATCAAAAGAACACAGTTTAGTACCACTCTAAGGGACCATGCACTGAGCTGGTACATGAAGCTTGTCCAAGGACTTGCACAGCCTAAGCCACTGAATTAGATTAAGAATGTGATGCTTACGAAGTTCAAGAAACCCAAGTCAGAGTCACAATGTATTACAAAGATGAAAGAGATCAATAAGAAGGTGGCTGAACCTATTTGGGAGTTCGATCAGAGATTCAAGACCTTAACAGGCCGATTGAATTTTCAGATCCTGGATGAACATAACAAATAATGGTTCATTATTGCGCTCTTACCCCACATCAGAGTTCCCCTAATGAAACAGAAGATTTCTTCACAGTCTGAGGCACTGGAGATCGCCATGAAACTAGAATCAACCCCTATGGGAGAATCAAGCTCAGGTATGATTCAGATCCTGAGTCAGCTAACTAGTTTGTCTCTACAGGTGGAAGATATGAAGAAAGACAAGGGGCAGGATAAAAGAGAAGATATTTTGTGTGTCAGATTCATATCGAAAGTCCATGACAAAGAACATTGTCCCCTATTTAATGAATACTTGGCTTCTGGAGCCCCAAGCCCTTTGAATCAAGTTCCTTTACCTTGGTGTGAGGTATGCAGAAACAAACATCGCCCTGGTGAGTGATACTACATGAAAAAGTATGTTCAGACACCTACAAACTTGTATTGTACATTCTGTAAGTCATTAGGGAACGATGATAGAGATTGTAGGGATTACGATCTCATGCATGAAAGGTCAAGAGACATATATAAGATTCAAGGCGAAGTACAGCAAGAAGGAAATGCTACATAGTATAACTTTCCTGGGAGAGGAAACTTCAATCCTTGCGGTGGATTCAGAGGAAGAGGATGAGGAGGAGGAATGGGTCGAGGCCAAGGAAAGATCATCTATTATAACTGTGCACAACCTGGACACCTTGAAAGGGATTGTCAGAGCTCTTGTACTACTTGCAGCTACTGTAGCTCAATTGACCATGTTATAGAATATTGTCCTGTGTTGCTAGATAAGCTTTAGGAGAGACGAGGACCTCATTATAACCTGCAAGTGCAACTGATCTATGATAAACCTCACGAAGGAGACCCTAGAGTCATTATTATAACTAGAGGATGCACTATTACAGGAGAAGACAGACTGACCCAAGGGAAGATTACCGAAGATTCAGGATTTAGGAAGGCTATAGAGAAGACACAAATGTTTGATGCGAAGAAAGAAAGACAGACATTTGAGGAAGCAAGAAATGAATTCAGAGGAGACCAAGGTTCCTCATCAAAGACAAGACCATAAGTGAGAGAATATGGAATGCCTCTGCCATTTGATTAGTCTGTTTCACCGAGAGAAGGAAAATATGTAAGCAAGCTCATGGAATTTCTATATACTTGTATTAAGTTGATTCAGGATGAAAGCATTGTACAAGAGCTACATAATTTAATCAGGAAATATGAGCTAGGAAAAATAGATCCCTTACTAAATAGGGAAGTACACCAAATTGGTAAGAAGAGAAGGAAAAATAAGGAGTTACATTTGAATTCTCAAATAGGAGAATATGAGATAGACTATGTGGTCCTCGACTTAGGGTCGGAGATCAATGTCATGATGAAGCAAACCTAGGCACTGATGGGAAAACCAAAGCTGAGTTATTCCCCTATCAGGATTAGGATGGATAATCAACAAGATATAAGTCCATTTGGCATATTGGAACATGTCCCTATGGACATCGACGAAGTAAGAACATTTGCAGATTTTGAGGTAATTGAAATAGTTGATGGCAATTGTCCTTACCCCGCGCTGTTAGGAATTGATTGGGCCTTTAATAATTCCACTATGGTCGATTAAAAGAAAAGACATATGAATTTTGAAAGAGATGGCCTTAGGTTCATTGCACTTTTAGATCTAGATGAAGCTCAACGATACATAGAACCTATCAGGGAGGAAGACCACACATATGCACTAGAAAACATATACAAGCTAACAGCCAAACAATAGGATTACATTAATCCTACAGTAGATGGGAACCTAAGATGGAGAAATGATATCGCATGCTCATCGAACTCAGAAGAATCACTGGAGAACTGGCAGAATAATATGTATGAAGTATCTACAAGGAGATGTGCTATATTAACCAGAGAAGTTCACTGGATTGACACAAGAGTAAGTAACCTACCCACATTTGATGGCCTGAATCCATTAGAATCATTCCTATCAGAATTTGAAGCAAGTGTACCAACACAATAGAGGTTGTTGGCAATGGATGAGGCCCTGAAATCCACAATAACAAGATGGTGGAGGACACACAAAATTAATATTACAAATTGGGTACAATGTCGTACTCTGATGACATCGAGGTTCTCAGCACAAGTAGAAGGCTATGAAGTTTTCTACACAGGTCGAAGCTTCCCAAAGGACCATGTGCAAAGCTGTGAGGTAGCCTGGAGAAACATTCCTCAAGAAAAATGGGTGCACAAATTCATTAACACACTAAATACGACACCTATCAACTGGTACCTCCAAGAAGAGTTGTGCCTCATCACTACGAATTGGGAAGGTATGGCTTAGAATTTTATAACTACATTCCTCTTTGAAATTCAATTTCATTTAGTAGATCAATCACTACAGATTGTCAGACATATAATACTTTAGGATGCTTTTAGCCCCTCCTTAGAACAAGAAGAGGATGAATGGACTGCGCCTCTCCAAAAATTGCAAGGCTGTTACAAAATCAATGCGGATGAAGAGGATGATCCCAGGAAAGTGAACATCATAGAACCAGAAGGCCAGAGAGATGTGTAAGGGCCAGGAGTTGAGTTACCATTTATTGGACAACCGATCAAGATTAAAAAGTTCAATATTGGGAAAGAGAAGAAACCAAAGTTTGCAGATGTTGGAGATTACTGGGATGCTGCTACCATCGATAATATTACAAAATTACTGCATGAATATCAGGACTTGTTTCCAACCAAGTTTACTGATATGAAGGGAAACAAAGGACCTATGGAAGAGATGAGGATCCCTTTAAATCTATATGCAAGACAAGTCAAACAAAGACCTTACATATTGAACCCTAAATATAAGGAGAAAGTGAAGATTGAGCTTGACAGAATGCTGGAAGCAGGAATTATAGAGCCTGTTGAAGAGTTAGAATGGATAAGCCCTATGGTGGTACAAGACAAGAAGAAAAGAGAGACCAGGATATGCATAGACCTCAAAAAGATGAATTATGCCTGTCTGCATGATCCCTTCCCTACACCATTCACCGATGAAGTGATAGATAATGTGGGAGGCCAAGAGGTATATTCTTTTACAGAAGGATGTTCAGGATACCATCAGATCCAGATTGCTAAGGAAGATCGTCATAAGACCAAATTTGCAACAGAGTGGGGATCCTATCGATATACATTGATTCCATTCGGACTGAAGAATTCCCCAACCATCTTTTCCAGGGTGGTGGTTGAAGCGTTCAAAGAATTTTTGCATAAATTTCTAGAAGCATATTTTGATGACTGGATTGTCTTTAGTTTATTGAAGAATCATATTGAATGTCTAAGGATAATGTTGGATAAATGCAGGCAGTGTCAAATTGCCTTGAACCTGAAGAAAGACATTTTATTTTCACCATTTGGAGTTCTGTTAGGTCATATTGTATGCAAGCAAGGATTGCTAGTAGATCCATCCAAGATTGCCATTATAGTTGATCTACCCCCTCCTACTTCAGTTAAGTAGTTGCGCACTACATTGGGACACAAAGGCTACTACAGAAAGTTCATTAAAGGATATTCTTAGATTACAACACCTATGGATAAGCTGCTAAATAAGGATTGTCAGTTTAGTTGGATAGAAGAATGCCAACAGAGCTTCGACACACTGAAACAGAAAATGGTAATTGCGCCTATTCTGGTTTTCCCAGATTGGGCCAAGGAGCTTCACATGAATGTTGATGCATCTTCGATTGCTTTAGGAGCTATGTTAGAACAACAAAGAGAAGGATATATTGACCACCCGTTATCATTTTCTAGCAGGAAGCTATCAACTGCTGAAATTAACTACACCACTATTGAAAGAGAGGGATTAGCCATGGTGTATGCATTGCAAACATTTCGCCACTATTTGTTGGGAGGACACTTTAAAATGTTTACTGGTCACTCTGCATTGAAATACCTAGTCAACAAGCTAGTTTTGGGGGGAAGTATATGTTGATGGCTTCTGCTATTTCAGGAGTATGATTTTGAAATCACAGTGAAGCCCGGGAGAATGAACAAAGGTCCTGACCACTTGTCAAGGTTGGAACATGGTGAAGAGTCGACCAATTTAGAGGATTCACTATTAGATGCACAATTACTAGCCATTAGAAATATTGGTGACCAATTTGCAGAGATAGTCCAGTTCCTATCAACAGGAATGGCACCTAGTGAGTACACAATTCCACAGAAGAAACAACTAGTAGTACGCGATGCAGATTTCTCACTTATAGCTAGACATCTATACAAGATGGGACCTGATGAGATATTAAGAAGATGTGTTATGGAGGCAGAGCGACCAATGATCCTCGCAGAAGCTCATGAAGGCATCGCAGGAAGAAATTTTGCTGAAAAAGAAACTACACAGAAGGTTCTTAGAGCTTGCCTTTGGTGGCCTACCTTACACAGAGATGCTAAAGAATATTCTCGAGCCTGTGATGCATGCCAAAGCGTTGGGAAACCATCCAAAAGAGATGAAATTCCATTAGCACCAAAACTGACCCTACAAGCATTTGAGAAGTGGGCCATTGACTTTGTTGGACCTATAAACCCACCAGGAAAGCGTACAGGAGCAAGGTACATAATTACTATGATAGAGTACTTGACTAGATGGGCTGAAGCAACAACAGTTAAGGACTGTAGTGCAACTACAGCTGCATGCTTCATATTTGATGACATTATAACCAGGTTTGGATGCCAAAATATCCTTATGAGTGATCAAGGCACACACTTCATCAATAAGACATTTGAATCCCTAACTGAAGAATTTGTAGTTCACCATCAGAAGAGCACACTATACCATCCACAAGCAAATGGGACAGTTGAAGCATTTAACAAGATTTTGGAAACATCACTAACCAATATTTGTAGTGTGAACATGGATGATTGGGATTTAAGAGTACCAGCAGTATTATGGGCCTATAGGACCACTTGCAAGAAACTAACAATGAAGACCCATTTTAAGTTAGTATATGGTCTTGAAGTTGTTGTCCCAATGGAATATTTGATACCAATCCTGAGAATTGTTGCTTTCACATATATGGATGATCTTGGTGTTTCTCAAGAGAGGCTTGCACAACTGGTTGAACTAGAGGAAGATAGATTTATTGCAGGATTCCATCAGCAGGTCTAGAAGGAAAGAGAGAAGGTCTATCATGACAGGCACATCAAGAAGAAGGCATTTAGACAAGGTGATTTAGTACTGATATATGAAAGTAAATTCCTGAAACATCTTGGGAAGTTCAAAACGCATTGGTTAGGGCCATACAAGATCGCTTATCTCACAAAAGGAGGAGCTGCACAATTGAATACATTGAATGGAGAATGGAAGGAAGGTTTAGTGAATGGGAGTCGACTGAATTTGTACTATGACAACCAGCTACCTTGCAACTCTTAGTAAAAGCATGAATAAAAGGGTCTAGGTACCAGGTGTAGTTGAAACTGGGTACCAGACACAACAAATACAGTCTGCACAAGGGATGGAGAGGAGGCAAAAAGAAGAATGTAGATGCTGCACTGTGTAGCCTGGATTTGAAGTAAAACAAGAAGATCAAATCTAAAGTGCCTCAGGATGAACCACATGTGAGTGTTAGGGGCCTGTTGGCCCTTGGGTATGGAAGCAAGCAAAGATCAAGGAAGAAAAGGAGGAATGTGAACTTCGCAGAAGACATTGTGACTGAAACTGGGTCGAAGTGAGTAAAAGAGCATAAAAGGTGGAGCGAAGTCTGAGAAAGCAAGTCATTGGATGAGGAGATCAGGAATGAAAGATAAGAAATAAAGAAGGATCGAGGATGAGTCAACAAATGGAAAAATACACTGTTGGATGCTTTGTAGCACCGCGCGAGAAGGAAGGAAAGACAGGCTAGCGAAGCCCTAAAAACACGGGTCAAGTTGACCTAGGGTTTTGGACACCTAGGTTTCAGCCTAAGGATGTCGGTGAGCTATTGTAATGTATAAATAGAGGTCAAGAGGACCTAGGTCACGTCGGTATCAAGAGAGGTTATCATTGTTGATGTGAGTGATTAGTGCATTGTGAGAGAGAAGTGCTAAGTGTGAGAGCCTTCTGGTATTGTAAGATCTTCAGCTGGGTGCGAAGATCAACCCTACATCTAGGTGTGCAGGGAGGGGAGAGAAATAGAAGAGAAGAAAGAATATATGCTAGCTAAGAGTGCAGACAAGAACTGTATGATTTTCCTTAATATAATATAGCACAGTTGTGTGGATGTAGCCCTAGAGAGAGGGTGAACCATGTATATTTTGTGTTGTGTGTGACTGATATTCTATCTCTATCATTGATATACTGTGATTGCATTATTGTGTTAGATCTGATAATTAGATGTGAAGAATAGATCTAAGTTGATAAGTGATATATGAGTTTTGTGTTGCTGTGGTGTTAGATCCACTTGATATTCCCTTGGTTGTAGACATCTTTGTCCTGCAACCCCCTCATAACTGCTTCGGGTGAGACTGCATCTTCTTCGAAGGTGTTGCTGAAAGGGCCAATAGTTAGGGCTTGTTGGTGCACTCTTGGAGCTGAACCCTGGGTCTGCCCCTGTTCCAACATTATGTGATTTGTTTTAACAATTTATTATTCTTAATTAGTTGCAGCTGAAATATATATGTCAGCGATTAAAATTATTTTTGTAGCATAATTGTGGGGTTGTAGGATTGTGATCACTCTAGAACAAAACTAAAGCATTTGCAAGGTGTCAAAGTGATCCTTGAAGCTCACCCACATATCAATTTCATCCATGAAATATCCAAGTCAGCGCAATAACAAAGTCAAATCTGCAATCAACAAAGTACACATGTCAGACTTGCACAAGCTTGCTCCAACAAATCGCAACAAGATAAAAAATGAGAATGAAATAAAGAAATTCATGTATTCAGTCATGAATTTCTCTAAACATATGGAAGATAAACAAACACACACACACACACACACACACACACACACACACACACACACACATATATATATATAAGAAAAGATTCATATTTGATTTTGCATGTGTATATGTAATTTGGTACCAGTTGTTTATGAAACTCGTGCCAGAACATAGAGATGGTTTTGCGGGCTCGATTGCGAGCATATGAAAGAGAATATTAAAAAAATTACACATGGGGTTTTTCCCATAACGAACCCATTTATCTTCCATATAGACAATTTTCTCAAAATGTGAAGGATATGGGAGTTATGCTTGTTTCTTTAAATCAGATTTTCCCAGAATTATAGTTGTGGTCGGGTTTGAGATTTGTGTAGTTTGTAGTTTGTATATGTATGATCGTTTTTGTATTATATAAAAACGAGTGATTAGATCCTCTGAGAAATAATGTTGATTATTATCCTTTTCTATTTAATTGTTGTAAACACATTTTTTGGTAATACAAAGCTCTTTTTTTTGTTCATTCATATGAGTTATTAGTTATGTGTTTATAAGAGTTTAGTTTTATACAACTTCACCAAATAGCGTTCCTCGATCTAGTAAGGCCCCCCCGAGGAGGAGTACGTTATTCTTTGATTTAATTATCGGTATTATTTTTTTTAAATTAGTTCTTTTCATTTCCATTTTTGTTAATTTCATTTCTGCAAATTTATTTATTTCTGTCTACACAAATATCACTAATGTGGCAACCATCGATTGAATAATTGGGTATTATGATCAACATGAACTTTCATTGATAAATGATTGAAATACTTTTATATAATTCCAATATATGGATGGTATTAAATATTGGAATTATCTTTGTGTTCTTACACCTCTATTTTTACATTATTATCATTTCTTTGTTCTTTGTGCAGCTGAACAAAAATCTATTTTTGCAGCTAAGGAAATGAATAGTTTTCCTTTTTCATAAATAAGTCATTTAGGGATAGGTTAGAAGTTAAGTCCTACATATACTTTGCATATCATTTCATTAGTTTACAAACATCGGGTTGATGAATTTAATGTATTAGAGTTTAGCTAATTGAATTGACTAACATGTGGCACTACTACCTATGGATTGTGTTACCAAGGAAGATTAATAATGGACATAGTATTGGACATACATGTATTTTTTAATGCCTACTGGGATGGATATATGGATTGTAGAATATATACAAGTGGGAATGTGTTTATCCTATTTGGAGGAGAAATCAGTTGGATGAGAAAAAGACATTCTGTAGTGGTAATCTAAACTATAGAATTTGAATACATGGAAACCACTCATGCAAGCAAGGAAGTAGTTTGGTTACATATATTATGTTCAAGTATTGGATTGGTACAACAAGCTATAAGGATAGGTTGTGACAGTCATAGTGAAATCTCCTAGGCGAGGAACCCAACTTATCATTCTAAGTCAAAACATATCGATGTTTAGTATCATTTTGTCAGAGATATGGTTGAAGAGAAGAAGTTTCTACTGGTAAAGGTGGACACTTTGGAGAATGTTGTAGATTCATTAATAAATGATGTGAGCACTAAGTTGTTCTCTAGGTGTAGAGAATCAATGGGAATTTCTTCCCTAGATTGTTGATCATAAAATCTTATGACCCCTATATGAAAATAAAACAATAAGTGGGATAATGTAGGGTACATGTTATATTCTTTACATGATCTTGGGTCCCCTTATTAGGGGTTTAGGGGGCCGATCTCCCAATTTTTTTTGGAGGGGTTTATTCACCAAATTTTTGGGTGGTATTTCTCCTTTGGTGAGGGTTTTTTTTGTCTTTGGCAGTTTCATGGCACGTGATATTTCAATCCATGGTTTTCTACTTTTGATTAAGGAATTAAGGTTGTGATCTAATCTGGGTCAATGAATTAGGTTTTTTTTTTTATGCCATGATATCCTATATATTTTATGGTAAATAATGAAGCTAGATCGTGAATAGAATTAGAGGTGCAACTATAAAACAAGTTATTATTTTTCTTGGTTGGGTTTCCAGGGTAAATCTCTATGTATATGTGTGATTGTAATTGTTTTCCTTTTTGTGTTAAGAATCTGTGTGTGCGTTTTATTAATGTAAAAGGTTTAAAACTTACAAGGTATACCAATCCTTCGTTGGGCCCCTCTTCATCAATAATACCATTTTGGAGGAAGGGTTGGTCCCTCCTTACCTAGGCTCACCCTTGGAAATAATTCCATGCTAGAGGAAGGGTTGTTTGACCCTTTTGTTAAAATTATACTTTCGACCATAGGGGCACATTGAGGACCTTCTCAGAAGGGGTACTAGAGTATACATACACATGTACCTAACAAGGTTTTCCAAAACCATGGTAAAATACCTAAAATGAAATACCATTGGTTTCCAAAACCATGGGAAAATACCTACCATGTAATGGCAAAATACCATGGTTTCCAAAACCATGGGAAAACACCTACCATGTAATGGAAAAATACCATGGGATCATAAACCACCATTAGGAAAATTCCTATTTACTAGTAGGAAGAGTGCTTCATTCCTTGATGTTAGGAGATAATTCTTATTTCATGAATAGATATCTCACTTGAGTGAGAATATTCTTCCCCTAAACAAAGGTGCACCTCTTCTTGAGTCATTATTTAGTTACACTAAGTGAAGTCTATTTTTGCATGCATACATTGGAATTATCAACAAGAGAGCATTCCTTCCTTGGAATAATCACCAAGAGTGCACCTCACATGTGGATAAGAGTAATTCACTCCACTTGAGAATATCTAGTTAGTTGTGGATTGAATGGTTAGTCAACCAAGACTATGTGGTAGATCACTAGTGTTTTAGTCAATGCATGTCATAATTAATCTCTAGAATCTCAAATATGGAACATTGTCTCATCACATGAAGGAAATATTTGGTGGGTTACTTATGCATGGTAGTTTTCTTAGAGAGGGAGGAAGAATTTAGAGTAAATTTATGGGGCTAGAATTCCAAGAGAGTGAAGGAAAGGACTAAGGAGAACCACAACTTTGGACTGAAGGTGATCACACCATATATATAAGGTTCTTATTTTGTTTTAATAAAGATCAATGCTACTTTCCCCTTATATGATTTGTCTATTTTATTGCATGTTGGCATACTTATTCTTTTCTTGAGTAAGATAAGGTAGATATAGATTTATTTAAGTTTCTTTAATTCTTGAAGGATTTGAATTAGGTATTTATTATCATGTGTGTGGAGGAAGCACGAGCAAGAGTAGGAGCTAGATCGTCATAGTTGCGTTCATTGAAACTATGCAAGGACAATTGTTAGAGAACTAGGATTTACCTCTATCCCATAACATAAAGAGTACTTGAATTTCATAGATCTAAGACAATTTGTATTATGGTTTGTTTGTTTCTTGTCTTGGGTCAAGGGAAGATCCAAGGGAGAAATAACCTATCGATAGGAGAGAAATATCCATTAACATAATTGGTGACTCCACTGGGGAGTGAACCTAGAATATCCCTTAGATTTAATTTCCCTTTATTTCTCTTATTTATGAAAAATTTTGTGGCTATTCTCCTTCCTCCCCATTCACCTTTTTTTTTTAGCTGATTTCTTCTTGATATGCATGTTAGCTTGTTAATTTGCTTTGCATTTTTGTATGCATGCTTTGATAATTTTTTTATTTGCATGCATGAGATGATTTTCATGCATGATTGACTTGCATGCATGACCGATTTATATGCATAGCTAATTTACCTACATAACTAATTTGCATGTGTGATTGACTTGCATGCATAGATGATTTATATAAATACTTGATTTATATGCATAGCCAATTTACATGTGTATCTTCTTTGAATGTGTGGTTGAGTGATACATGTGGATATTGGTGGCCACCCACCTATTCCACTAATTCAAAATGGTTCCACATCTTGGTATCTTTTCTACATTTTTTTGGGTCCCAAACTTTTGGGTCCATTTTGAGGCCCTAAACAACATTTTTTTGACGTGGAAGAGCCCATAACATTTCCAAAGGCATGTACTATGTTTTTTTGAATGCATAGTCTTGATATTATGGTAGTTGCGGGAGGTATTTATCTCCACGTGTAAACTTGATGAGGATATAATACTTCGAGAAGCAAGAAGAAATCCTAATGAGTTGGCTAATAACCCTAGAAGACTTGTCGTCTCAAGAAGATAATTTATATTATGTTATTAGCCTCCAATAGAAGAAGTCGGATAGAAATAATAATATATGTTGAACAGACAGATGCCCAGAATGAGAAGTCAGCCCAGACAGTTAGCCAGAATTAGTATAAATATAGGAGGCCAGTTCTCATTCTGGTAGGCAGTCTCAGAATTGTAGAGCAACAAGTTGTGCACACTACAGTGCCTAGTCTTGTGCGGAGGTTTGAGGAGAGTTTCCATTGCAGCTGCTATAGCTAGAAGATCATGTTTGTCTTGGACTATCTCTTGGTTAGGGTTTGGACTATCTGATCAACTCGTGTTGGTGCTCTATCCTTGGGGAAAGGTGAACTACCCTTTGTTTGGCTATCTAGCCTAGGTTTTTCTTCCGGAGCGATTCTTTGTCAAGGTTAAGGTGCTTGGAGGGTGGCTTCGGCCTATGGTTGGGTGACAATAGAGATATTTTCAATGGTAAAACGAGCACATCCATTACATTCTAACAGGTTATGGGCCCACACCTCCTTCATTCATTCTAACCGCTGGAAGGAAACATATTTGTAAGGATATTGAGCTCGTTGAAGAACTACCGCTAGGGTTTCTAGCAGGAGCAGTCACCATAGCACTGTCGCTAGGGTTACTAGCAGTTGCAGTTGCATAAACCCTAATCCTCTCGTTGAGGCACCTTAAGTGAAGGGATTGACCTAATCTCCAGACAGATCAGTGCATCCTAGCCTAGTGCATATCCTGGTACTCTCAACAAGCCAAGACGTGAATTTTGAGTTTTTGGTCAAATCTGGGGTTGACCAAGTCAAAGAAGCCATGAATTACTCTATAAAGTCATAGAACAAGTTAGATGGAGTTTATAAATTCAGAGCGTAGAAGACAAGGATTTACCTCATCCTTGCCAAGAATAAAATGTTGGATATCATGAAAGGAAAGATCTTGAAACCAGAGTTTGAAGAAGGAAAAGAGAAGGAACCGTAGAACATTGCAGATATGGAGAAGTTAAAAAACAATGAAATCAATTCCATGAGTATCATAGTGGACTCTATCAAAGACCACTTGATACCCTACATCTCCCATCTTGACTCATCGAAGAATATGTACGAAGCCCTAACAAACCTCTTCTCAGTCAGAAACATTAGACAAGTAATGAGTCTGAAGAATGAGCTACGTGACATGAAGATGAATGATGACGACAGAATAACATCATACTTTGTGAGAATATCTTAGTTAAGAGATCAACTACAAGCTATTGAGGAAATCATCTCAGAAAATGATTTGGTAAACATAGTACTCAATGGTCTTCCCAAGACGTGGGATGCATTTTCCACAAGCATGAACACAAGAAAGGAGTATCCGACATTTGAAGAACTTTGGAATTTCTTTGCTCAAGAAGAATCAAGGATAAATGCAAAAGAGAAACCCCAAAATAAGTACGATGATCAAGCCTTCACAACAAGATTCGAGAACTTCAGGAACAAAAGGAATTTTGGTTCAAAGAAGAAGACAAATCAAGAGAAAGATATTTCAAAAATACAATGTTTCAACTGTCGGAAGTATGGTCACTACAAGAATCATTGTCCCGAGCTAAAGAAAAGGAAGGAGAAACATGAAGCATCAATTTTTGAAGAAAAGGAACCTACAAAGAAGACTAAGAAGGATGAAAGAGACTTCTTCTTCTAAAGGTAACAATACTCTTCTTATTTCTTATACATATCTTGTTTGTATCGTCTCTGTACATATCTTGTATATCTATCTCTTAGAAGATAATGTGTTACAAGAAGAACTATACCTATGGAAGAACAACAAGATAAGGATGGATATCATTAGATAATACACATGAAAGGATGAAATATGTCGAATCAATCATGAAGAGACTTAGAAGAAGCAAAGACAAAAATAAGTCAGAGAAATACTTATAACGTTTTGTAGAAGACAACAAGACAAAAGTGTGGAATCTGTTAGACAGAGAAAGCCAATTATATATTGTAGAATACAATAAAGATGAAGACAGAAGCATGGACTATGTTAGATGGAGGGAGTCGATTATATGCACTCATACATGAAGCAAGGATTAGGAGGGATCTAATCCTATGATTCATTAAAAATGATGAAGTATGGTAGCAACCATGAAAGACAGTATGTGTTCAGTTCAACTGCAGAAGAAGACCTCTTCGAAGAAAAGCCTTAAAGTATCCTTGGTTGTCCATCCATATCCGTGATCCTATGATAAAAGAAAGAAGTGAAATATTTAGGGCATGGAATCTATAAGAAACTCCATGGACCCAAGAGCTAAAGGAAAAACATGAAGATTCCAAGAAACAAGAGAATCTAGAAAAACCAATCATTATATCACAAGATTACCAGCCTGACATGAACTCACTAAAAGAACTCAAGAAGTGGAACTAAAAATTGTGATGAAGAATAGTGTATGGAAGACTTATGAATGAAAGCATTGCAAGATCCAAAACTAGAGGTTCTCCCAGATGGAGGGAGAAGACTATGATGATTACTTGTTTCGGTAAACCAAACATATCTTTACATGAGTCAATATCCATGAGTTGGAGTTCTACATCAAATAAATGAAAAGAATGTTCTCCAAAGAAATTGAGCAAAGAGAATATGAAGAGAAATCTCAAGACTTTGAGGCATACCAGAAAGAGACCCTTGTATGCAGATGGAAGCAAATAACTTGGTGGAGAACCTCTAGTGCACAACAAAAGTGTGGTGAAGACTTCCTATAACAAGATATTGTATCAAGATGATTACTCAGAAGATCAAATATCATAATGACAAAAGAAGTGCCACATGGATATGTTCCAGTTTTCCAACAATGATATATTTTATTGATCAGAGCTACATGAAGCCTTTAAAGAAGACCAGTTCTCCAGAACGAAGTACATTTGAAATCAAGCATTACATTATTCGTGAAAAAGTCCAGAAAGGAGAAAGAGGTTCTCCAATACATATCTCCACAGATGAGCAGATAAACAGACATCTTGGTAAAGATTCTATCCAAGATAAAAGAGTTTTCGTACTCAAGATGGAGCTCATGGAGATGACTTCCTTATTGAAAAAGGAAGAGATGACTCCCAAGTTGGGAGGGATCACTGATATGTATTGATTTATGGACAGTCATTTTTCAGTTCGAAAAATGGTCCAGGATGAGCAGTTTCCTTTCCAGTTCGGAAAGTGGATTGAGATTTCTGACGGACAATGATTTCTCATTGTGGTTAACATGGGAAATGGTCCAGATTGTTGATGTATCATAGAAAGTGACTTCCCATTGTGGTTAACATGGGGATTGGTCTAGGGAAGTCTCTCTTCTGGAGGGTTACTCAAGAATACTGGCCTGCCTTGCCGGACAATGATTTCTCATTGTGGTTAACATGAGGAATGGTCTGTTTTGGAGGTTGGTACAGGACAGCCTTTTCCTCTTGTGGTTAATAGAGGAAATGGTTTGGATATTCATTCCTTAGGGTTTATACATTCTCTCCAGGGTGCACTTTGATTAGTGTAGGAAGAATGGCCTAGAGTGGGGAATGGTCCAGGCTCAACAATCAGGGACAGGAATTCCTTAGGGTTTATACATTCTCTCCAGGGTGCATTTTGATTAGTGTAGGAAGAATGGCCCAGGGTAGGGAATGGTCCAGGTTTAGAAAACATGACAGTTATTCTTCCTTGCTTGAGAAGAATAATCCATATATCTCATTGTTCTACTATGAGGGCATATATTCTTTCAGATCTCACAGATGTGAGTGAAAGATTGGCCCAGATGATTCAATTTATATCATAACATTGTTTCTGTATAGGTTGATATCAGATGATTGTTATGAAGACTGTATGACAGTCGATGTATACTATTGTGGTGGATGTTCTCCATTGTTTGTGACTATACATTGTTGATCAAGTACTTGTGTGTTACTTGGTGTGGTAGTGTACCACTGGATTGTAGTTCTGTACTACTATGGATAGACACAGTTGTGTTCTATTTTGTTTTGATTTCCTTGAAGACTATCAACAGTATTGGAAATGATTATCAGTTAGATGGATAATCAAAGGACAGAGATTTCCCAGACGAAAAATTGTTTAGAGATTTTACTCTTCTAGATTAGAAGAATGACTCTTGTATCACTCTGTGGAGTGAGCATCATGTCTGATTACTTAGATAGAGTATGGTTTCGAGAGATGATTCATTTGATGACACTGATGATGATGATAGTGATCATGATCTAGTCATGATCTAGTCTATACAACTATGTTAATGCTACCGGGTGAATGGTATGTTTTTGTGCTCAAGACCATTACCTATAATACCTCCCTAGCTAGGAGGGAGTGTTGATATTATGGTAGCTGTGGGACATATTTACCTCCATGTTTAAACCCGATGAGGATAGAATACTCCAGTAAGTAAGAAGAAACCCTCCAAGAGAAGAAGTTGACCAGAAATAATAATATATATTGAACAGACAGATACCCAGAATGAGAAGTCGGCCCAGGTAGTTAGCCAGAATTAGTATAAATAGAGGAGGTCGGTTCTCATTCTGGCAGGAAGTCTCTGAATTGTAGAGCAACAACTTGTGCGCACTGCAGTGCCCAAAATCATACACAGGTTTGAGGAGAGATGTCATTGCAGTTGTTGCAGCTAGAAGATCACATTTATCTTGGACTATCTCTTGGTTAGGGTTTGGAATATTTTATTAGCTCTTGTTGGTGCGCTATCCTTGGGGAAAGGTGCACTACCCTTTGTTTGGCTATCTAGCCTAGGGTTTTCTTCAGGAGTGATTCTCTGTCAAGGTTAAGGTGCTCGGAGGGTGGCTTCGGCCTATGGTTGGGTGAAAATAGAGATATTATCAATGGTAAAACGAGCACATCCATTATATTCTAACACATACTTCATGGATACAACTTTCCAATGGGCTACCAAGTGCCCAAAATGAAGATCGTATGCAAAAGTAATGGCCCTGGAAAGTTGACGTATCAACTAACCACATCAGGGCCCACAAACATTTTGGTCTTTCATATTATAGGGTTAGGTTTTTGGATGTTTAGGGTTTTATCATTGATTCTTATGTTAAAATTCCTTTTCATCCTCTTTGTAAATAGATTCTTATGAACGAGCGTAGTCGACATATGTCTTTCTTTAGGGATAAGCTACCACCATTATAGCTAGTTTGTGTGATTTACATTTTATAGTATTTTATATTCCATTCATTAACAGAATCTGTATTTCATTGTATTTTTGTGTTCTCTACTATATTTTCATTCTTATCTCATATTTTTCTCAATATAATCTAGATCAGTGGTGTCAGAGAAATATACTCTTTGTTTTTTCTCGGTGCATGTCTTTGATGAGGTCAAGCCATTGAGAGTTGGGTATTGAAATGGTTGAGCTTGGGGAAGAAAACTCCCACTAGCCCAGAAAACCTCCCATGGAAGAAGAAAAGTGAGACGATGGAGTAGGAGATCCTATCAAACTATTGTTTGAGGAATCCCTTGCGCAACAAAGGAATGAGATAATAGATAATTTTTGTCCAGATAAACTACAAACAACACCAGAGGCTCCTTCAACCAACAACCACTTTGGAGGTGTGACACCCTTCAAGGTACAAGTGAACTTTGATATTCATTTATTTTAAGGCCATATAGACGTTGACACTTCGGAAAAATGGTTAAGTCAGCTAGAGGGTTGTTTCTCTGAGAAACTTACTGTGAGAAACATGCAAGAGATGAATTTGAAATTTTTGGGCCAAAAATCACTTGGGATACTTTTGTTGATGCCCTCAAGGAAAAATACTACCATGTTGGAAACTATGAAGAACAGTACATGATATGGAAAACTCTTCATTAGGAGAGAGACTGGATGATGTCAGGTTACACCAACATCTTCCATACCTTACACACAAATTTGGATATTAAAGACTCTGAGTTGCACCTAGTTCTAAAGTACCATAGTGGCCTACATAGGTATATCCAAATAGATATGGATTTCATGAACATATCCTCATTGGGATCCACTTACTGATATATTGTCAAGATCAAGAAAAGGTTCAAGCAAAAGAATAAGTGGGATTTCATTTATGCAATCCCATCGCACATAACCATAGTAAAGGTGGACCTAAATCCTAGAAAAAAGGACAATGAAAGGAATACCAAACCCTGGAAAACCAGTCCAAGCCACAAGTAAAGAAGGGTAACAAGAAGTCAAAGAAGGATACTAGAAGGTGGTATGATTTTCACAAAATCCATTGGCACAAAATTGATGAATGTTTCTCCAAAAAGTCATTGATGGTTGAGATGAAAGAATTAGAGTTGGATGTAGGCTCAAAAAATGATTCAGAACCTAGTGTCACCATCACTACCACAAAATTCCATCCAGAGGAACCAGAGGATCCTAAAGAAGGGGAGCACCTGTTCCACTCATATATGTGGGTGAAGGGGAACCCACTCCATTTCATTGTTGAAATATGTATTTAGAAGAACCTAATATTAGTAGAGTTTGTCAAGAAGTTGAACCTAATAGTGACGTCACACCCTCAACCATACACCATCATTTGGATCAGCTAGGGAGGAGATATCCATGTCAACCAAAAATGTTGTCTTCACTACGACATAAATCCCTTCAAAGATGAGGCATTGTGTTATGTTTCCCCACTTGAAGTTTTTGATGTTCCTTTAGGAAAACCTAGGACAACAAGAGAATTTAAAGTAGGAGAGCATGCGATTTTGAAATTAAAGCCCAAGCATAGCTATTTGAAGTTGGGTAGTTGTACAAAGTTGGAAGCCATGTGAAAATGTCTTGTTGTTTATGAATATAGGCGTTGTAGTGTCATTATTACTTTGGTAGGTAAACTCTATAGGGTACTAGAGGTAGTACCAACTATTATGGTCTCTTTAATATTCGCAAAGTAGTTCAAAAAGGTGATCTCTCAGACCTATAGATTTTTCCTCTTTATGGTCAGAACATAAGGTGAATGGAATATCACTGCAACTGACAAAGCCTCTACACAACAAAATAAAGTGTAAAAGTTAGTAGAATAACACAAACATATTTTCCTCACCTACTGAGGTTCTCTTGCACTATTAGGTAAATCAATCAATTGATTTGACACCCGTTACTCCTTTTCCCAATGACCCTATATTTAGGCACTCTATTCTAGACAATGAGGAAATCAAATTCTAGATCTAAGAGATAATTTTGAAGGGCCACATTAGACCAAGCTCCTCACATTGCAAGAGCCCAATTGATATGGTATAGAACAAGGATGAGACATGGTGACTTTGTATTGATTGCATATCCCTGAACAAGATCACAGTCAAGAATAGGTACCCAATCCCCATGGTTGATGATCTTCTCGATTAGATCAAGGGTGCCAAATTTTTCAGTAAGATTGATCTGAAGTTAGGATACCACCAAGTGTTGATTGAGAAAAATAATGTATGGAAGACAACCTTCAAGTCTAAAGAAGGTCTCTTTGAGTGGTTGGTCATGCATTTCATCTTAACTAATACCTCAACCACATTCATGCAGATGATGGATGATATACTGTGGTCATTCATGAACCTCTTTGTGGTTGTATATCTAGATGACATCCTCATCTTTAAAAAAACATGGGAGGAACATTTGAAGCATATTAAATAGGTATTGGGCACCTTGGGACAACACAAGTTATATGCTAATTTGGAGAAGTGTTCCTTTGACATGAAGAGAATTAAATATATAGGATACATCATGGATGAGAAGGGTGTGCATGTGGATCCAACAAAGATCCAAGTCATTTACGATTAGTCATCCCATAAGATACTAATCGAGCTCTACAGATTTGTGGGCCTCACCAACTTCTACTAGAGGTTCATGTTGGGGTTCTCTCATATCACTTGAGCACTAATCCAGGTGACCAAGGGTGGAGCCAAGGCCAAGTTTGTTTGGGATGCATCACAAGAGAAAAAATTTGAGGATTTGAAATTCTGCCTCTACTCAATATTATTCCTTATTCTTCCAGATCTGCAACAACCATTTGAGATTGAGATAAATTCTTCAGATTATGTTATCGGTCCAGTATTCAATGAACATGGGAATTTGGTGGCCTATCATAGTGAAACGCTATCCGATGTTGTTTTTATATACCCCACCTACAAAAAAGCGATGTACTCCATTGTTCATGCATGTCAAAAACGGAAACATTAAATTCCAGGAAAGGAAATGATCATCCACTGTTAAGGTCCTAACCCGCACATAGGTAGATCAATGTATTCGGATGTAATAAAGGTCAATATTAATAAGACCTTTCAATAAAATAGAATAAGGCGGATGCAAGAAGACCTAATAAAAGCTTCCGCTTCTAGAAGGATCTTCCTCTAGATGCTTCTCTTAATAGACATATTTAGTATAAATAAGGGCCGAGGGTATGAAAACCCTAGCTTGGAGATTATTGTAACAGAGCGTTGCTCGACTGGAGGTTGCCCCCTCGAAGAGGCCTGTGAACATTGCTATCTGAATCAAAGTGTTCGTTATATTGCTATTTCGTATATCATTTCTGTGTATTGTGAAGATTATGCTGGATATTTTACTGTTATTCTGTCATTTCTAGCATTTCATTTCTGTTCTGCATATTTTATATATCTGGTATCTTGCAAGTGGTATCAGAGTACTTTCCTTGGCAGAAATTGTGGGTATTTTTTTTCCAAGGTAGAGACGTATTCCGACGTCTTTAATCCACAGAGATCTGTCGTTACGCGCATAAACCCGCGGTTGTGGGATTCATACACGCAGGAAATACAAGTGGTTCTTAAGCGCACGTCTGTTGGCCACCCTTGTAACCCCTGTTGGTACCCCTTCGAGTGGTAGCACATCAGACAACACCTGTGTACAGATCAGCCTAGATTTCCTGAAGCCCTCTGTAGATAAACCTATCATCCACTAGACTGCTATAGTGTCACTGAGAACAACACTCGGGAAGATACTCTCTAGTACCTGGGTAGTCGGGTAGTACGGCTAAGGGTACGGTCTATCCTCCTTAGTTAGCGCCCTGAGATATTGGGCCGAGTACTATTGTTGGACCCCGCACGTATATCAAAGAGCTATAGCACAGGGCAAACCCTTGTCTGTAGAACCCATGAATACCTAACCCTTGGGGAATATAAACAACAACATAAACAAATTAAACCGGCGAGATCTATTAACCCGCATCTGTATTCGGGTTGCTAAGTAAATACTCTCTGGTTCAGAATTTGGGGATTTTAGCACTGCAACATTCTTCAGACCAAAGCATAACCCCGCAGCTGTGTTTTATCTTTTCGAACAAAGGGCATGACTGATGCTTTCTTTCGAGAGTGTTTTATCAGTGGCCTCAAGGAGGAGATTCGGGCCCATGTCCTCATGTCTCGACCTACGACTTGGGTGGAGGCAACCAAAAAAGCTAAAGAAGCACAACAAATTGTTTCCTCT
>ML778801.1:176175-245596 GCA_009831015.1 Picea engelmannii | reverse complement strand
TTCTCTTAATAGACATATTTAGTATAAATAAGGGTCGAGGGTATGAAAACCCTAGCTTGGAGATTATTGTAACAGAGCGTTGCTCGACTGGAGGTTGCCCCCTCGAAGAGGCTTGTGAACATTGCTATCTGAATCAAAGTGTTCTTTCTGTTGCTATTTCGTATATCATTTCTGTGTATTGTGAAGATTATGCTGGATATTTTACTGTTATTCTGTCATTTCTAGCATTTCATTTATGTTCTGCATGTTTTATATATCTGGTATCTTGCATCCACACTGACTATAGGCCTTTGCAATTCATGTAGACAAAAGGAAATTTACATAATGACTACCATAAAAAATTGTCTACATTCCTACAACAATTCCACTAGAACATCAAGTATGATAAGGGTAGCACCAATCATGTTGCAGAATTCCTCATCCGACCCTTGGTTATGGTGTTAACCATGTTATCACACAGATTTTAGGTTGGGAAAAGCTTGACCCAATATACAAAGGTGAGACAACTATGTGAATACCTACTCATTGTCACCTTATATAGGTACTCCCCTGGCTTTAGAGATGATGTGATCACCTCAAGGGGGAAATCCCGGTGACCCTAGGGGAATTGAGACGGAGGGTGGAGAGATGATGAGAAAAACCCCTTAGGTTAATTATGGAGAAGGATGATATCTTGGAAATGAGTCTTGTAGAAGGAGGATGTTTTCCAAATCCTTGAGTACCTACACCAAAGTGTTAAACATGCCCGAGACAAGATGAATAATCGAGATACAAGTCTGATAATCAAGTGGACAAGCAAGTGAAGCTTGATTTCCTATGTTGGCAGAAAACAAGAATATATATCAGCAATTAAAAATGTTTTTAAATGAATAAATAACCATCCAAAGTATGAAAGAGTTATTGGACAATGAAGCACTAAATAAGCAGATAATGTTCCAATACTTAAGCATAAACTTTGATGGTAAAATATAGTTGTTAGATAGTGTTTTCAGAGAATTATGGTGACAACCACGTGGTTGTAGAAAATATTTTCTACAACAGAAAATTTCATCCATAAAAATCAACAAGTAAACCATCAAAAGGTTATCCAATAAGCAATAGAATAATAATAGTGTCTTCCAAGCAATTTTAAGTGAGTTTTTCTGTAGCACTAATTGTTGTAGAATAAATTTATAACAACAGAAAGATATACTTAGCCAAGCTAGATTCCCTAGTGGCTCAAGCAAGAATAAAGCATGAAAAATTTATTCCACTTTAAACAATTGAAATATCTAAAAAAATCATGCATTCCAATGCAAGTATTCTATTTCTCCAATGAAATTTTAAGATTAGTGATTTAAATATATTGGGTAAATGGAGTCTTGGAAATAATATTTGGATCCACAATATATCTAGCGATGTAATCCATTTTACTCCCTAGAGCATGCAAAATCAACAAAGGTAAATCTTGGAGGGTGTAACCCCTTTTACTCCTCCTAGCAATCTTGAAAAAATGACTTATCAACTAGCCAATAAGATGAATCTTGATGGAGGGTGTATTCCCTTATACTCCAAGAGTTCTAGACAATAATACTAATGAAACAAGAAGAAAATACCAACAAGTGAAGAAATCTTCTTACCAATTCCACAAGATAGCAAGAACAAAACCCTAGTTTACTAAGCAGTTTCCATCAACATGCAAGAGAATAATCCTCCAAGAGGTGTGCACCACCTTAGCTCCAAAATATACCAATGCAATCATCCAAAATATTTCAAAAGAGAGAGATAGTCCAAAATTCCCAAAGAGGGAAAAATTTCAGCCAAGTGTATCTTCTCAAAAGAGAGAACTCTATTAAAATGAAATGATTCAAGCCTTTATTTATACAAGGATTCTAAAATTAGTTTGTCCACATTAATTTAGGGTAAACCAAAAAACAAGGGGGTTGAACCCCTTATTTTTTCCCCTTTAAAATTTTAATTTGAATTTTTCACAAAAAAGAAACCCTAAAGGTGACGTCAAGCCCATCTAGGGTGACATCTTGGTATAATTGGAAATTCGTTGAGCATAAGGAGGAATTCATTGGGCCTCCTTAGGCATTCCCTTCACGTGCTAGGGTCTTCTCCATGGTGCAAGGGATCCTCTTCATCAAAAGGTTCCAAGTTTCCATAAAATCATCATCACCACCAAAACCCATAGCCCCAAATCATGATGTCAAACCTTAGAAGTGTGGCATAAGGCCTCCAAAGGAAAGTCGTTGGGATGGAAAGGGATAGGTGTCACTATACAAGGTGTTCTCTATTTCCTCCAAAGGAAACATCCATCATTTGGTTGGCCCCAATGTGTGGGTCATGGCATCCGACCCATGGGCTTCTTGCCCCAATGAAGGCCCAAGCTTGGCTTGTTCATACAAATCGTCCACCAAGCAAGGTCCTACAAAAAAAAATGAGTGTGCCCTCCAAGGGTCTCAAGTCAAATGTATCAAGGAAAGTAAAATAACATTTAATAAAAGAGCCACATAAACATGTGAAAAAACTACCTCATCAAATTAAACAAGTGCTCAAAGACCCTATGAAACTTGTCAAGTTTAGGTATGGGAGGATTGTCAATGTGACCTATTGGGTAAGTCATTCCTCAAGTCAAGGAGTGTTTCCTAGGTGGAACCTCTCTAAGTCATATGAAGAATATGAAGTGTATGGGGGAAATAATTTTTGGCATGTGGTTCATGACATACAAGGGTTCGTATTGTCTCATTTATGGGTGCCTTTGTAGAGGGTGTGTTGCACCTTCATTTTCAATGCAACCTTTTTCCAAGACCATTATTTTCCATTAATTAATTATAGTCTAGAAAAATTGGGTACTCCAAATGGGTAACATAAGACTTGAAGGCAGTACCACAATGTCACTTGAAGCCGGAGGTACACAAAGTTCCATGTGGGTAAAGAAAATGGTATATCACACTTGTGTAGATCCCTCAACAAGTGGGACATTTATATATATGAAATTATCTTTTGTAGGTCTTTAATTCCTTTAAGAGAAATGTTTCATTGTTCTCAATACCTCTTTGGGTGATAATCTAGAAGGTTATAATTTTGGATTTTATCCTTTTCCAGCTACATTCCCTCCAGGCCTTCTTCCCTTTCTTCCCATGAAATGAGGTACAATCCCTTCTTGGGTCAGTACACCCGAAAATACCAAAAGATAACGAGACAAAAAGGATGAAGTGTGAAAAATGATAAGTATGATCAGGAATGGTATGATGATTCATCAAGGAGACCTCCCATTATAAAAACCATCCCCAAGGGTGACCACTTATTAGGGCACAATGTCAACAACCAAGGTGAAATAGGGAAAAGAGAATAACTTCCAAGCAGATGTTCTAAAATAAAAAGCAGCTTCAAATGAAACATATTCAAATTCCTCAAGTATTAAAGTGACACTTACCAAAATACCTTAATTTTACCTTATGGAGCAATACCCATTGTCTTCTGGAAGCAAGCTGATGTGGTGAATGCCATCATGAAGAACCGAGGATGCATGGTGGTGAAGTGGTTCTCTATCTGTGCATGTGGACATTGTCATTCATCTGTCTCTCAGTACTCCATGTCTACAACTTGAGGGACTTGAGACATTATCTCCTCAATTATCCCTATAAATAGGGGACAATATATGGCTCCTACTCAGGGACATGTACTCACCATAGAGTGCATGAGAACCTCAACACCTCCTAGTTAGACTTTTTCCTACACTGAAACAACAAAGCGTAAAATATAGGGTGGCTCATTCACCCTTTGCTCATATAATCAAAATCAAAACTTCAAAATTGGCAATTAATCTAGAAAAGAAAAATTTTGTAATTTTTTTTGTATAACATGATGAAAACAAAACATGTAAACCAATAATGCAAGTAGAGAAAAATGAAAATTAGAAATGAAATGTAGCTAAACTACCATGAGAAATCAAGGTGAAAATGCAAGAAATCAATATGACCTACCTAATTACCTGGGTCCGTGGCCCTGAAGAAGTTAAGTACCTTGAATATAGGGTCGGAGAAGAGACCCGTCTACTCATAATGGCGTCTTTCTCCCATCCATGCTTTACAAGTAGTACTTCTCTATCTTGGACTTCTTATTGATGATGTAAGGGCCAAGCCAAATTTTTTTATTCTTTTGATCATATTTTGTATTTCTCTTCTTCTTATCCCACATGAATGAAAGGCTTCCTTCACTGTAGTTGATGTAAGGTATATTCTCAATGTAGGGATAAGAAGGTGGTTCTACGTTAACTGCATCTTTAATATCCTTCTCACATTCTTTTTCCCTTTTATATTCTTCTTTCTTCATTATCTTCATGGACCCTATCTCCTTCCCTTACCAATTTGCTAACTTCTCCTTATATTCATGGGTCTTTGGAACCAATGTATCTATGCAATATTCTTGCATGAAAGGTATATATTGAGGATCATATTCAATGGGAAATGGGACCTTACCAAAATCATTTTCATTGATTCATTTAGGGTCATCCAACTCTAGCACATGTTTCATGGTTACTTGTCGGTTGTAGATAACTTCAAAGGTACCATCCTCCATGGGGATATAAGCATTAGTGAGGTCCATGCTAAGGAAAAATCCAAGAGTGGTTGCCCAACTCCTTGATAAGAGCATGCCCCAATCATCTAGAACATCAAACACTATTATGTTCATGAGGATGATAATGTGAGGAAAATCCACCAAAAAAAACTCCATGTCTTCTATGAGACCATAAAAATTGACCTTCCTTGAATCGATGCCACAAAAATTTCCATAGGGTCGATTCATCTTGAGGCCAAGCTTCTTCATAAATTTTAAGGAACTCACATTTGTCGAGGCTCCATAATATAGAAAGAAGTTGTGAAAAATGAGATTATTCACCCCCAAAGAGAGGTATAAGGGAGGGTTTGGATCCTTTTTCCATCCAAGGTACATGGTTTTCAGGATTATCGGAGGATCTTCCTCCTTAACTGGTACTTTTGATAACTTCAATACTTCTCTTGTTACAGAAGGGATTTTGCACATTTCTGTCACTGGGGATATCATATTCATTTTTCAAACCATGGTCAAGACATCTATGTTCAATTAAATCTCTTCATCTTCCTGCATTGGTTTTGGAAGTAACTTTCAAACTAGAGGTGAAGGTGATGGCACCACCATCTTTGCTAGTTGGGGTGTAGTTTCTTTTGTGGGATGAGATGGAGATTTCTTTGTTGGATGAGATAAAGTTTGCTTCTCTAAATTATGTGGAGGTGGGATAGGAATATTATTCCTTCTTTCATAAGTCATGATCTCCCTCTTTCTTAATTATTTCCTTTGATATTCAGTCAACTGATTAAGCACTCTAAGTCGACATTCCCTGGATCCCCTTTTTCCAACTTCATCAATTTTTTCCTATGTAATATTCATGGATTCATCATCACCATCATCTTGAAAGGAAAATATTGTATCTATGAAGTTGATACTGTCAGGAGAGTATTCTTCTCATCTTGGAAATTCTTCCTCCATATGAGGTTCTTTGTAAGGAGAACACCATGGTAATTCTTCCAAGTTCAGCATCCTGATAGGATTTAGTGTGTTAGGGGCCTTTACCTCTTTTTAAGTTTTTTCCTTCCAACCTATGGATTCTTTCTTGATGAACAGGTGCCTCGGAGCAGACTAATTTATTTCCAAATTTGTTAATCGTCTCATAATCTAATTCTGAGTTTGGAGAAACTGCGTATTCATCTTATCAATATTTTGAGCTATGAGAGAAATAATATCTGATGCATTGCTTGTAGTTGTCGTTTTTGGTTTTTCTATAGAACGAGGATACTGAAAAGGATCAAACTTGGAGCAAAAAATATTCTCCTTGATCTCTCCATTGTATTCTTTTCCTTCTGCCAAAGTGTGGGGTTTCTTATCCCTTAGAATGAAACCAAACTCTCCTTCAAAGGAATTGACATAGAGAAGATGGATAGTTGTTGCGGTAGGGTGAAAATACTGGGGGATTTGACTATATAGTTTATCAAATCTGGTGTCAAATTCACTCATTGTCTTATTGTCCTTTTTATTTATCTGGTTGAACTGAGTCACTAGCATTCCACCATCTTTCTTCATTGGCCACCTATTTGTGAATAACTTAGCAAAGCCTTCATATGTTGTGAGGTGATTATTTGGTAAGCCATCAAACCACCTTTGGGAATATTTAGTGAGGGATGTTGCTAGAAACTTCATTGCAACATCTTCATGTTCCACTCCTTCATTTTCCATGTCTCAAACAATTGCATGTAGGTGTTGTTCTGCGGTGACTACATTGTTTCTAGAAAACTTTAGCAACCATTTGTTGATTTCTTTAGGTATGGAATTGGGATATATAGCGATGGAATCCATGTTTAAGGGATTATATAGGCCTTTTTACCAAGAGTGAGTCATTGGTGCAAGTGGGATATTAGCATGGAAATTGTTTTTGACAATGGGAGAATGGAGAGGAAGATTTGTTCAGTAAGATTTGGGGGGAGGGTTTTCGAGAAGAAGGATTTTGGGATGGTGGAGTCGCAATATGATATTTATCTCATCAATAAAGGAAAGGAAAAGGGAACTTCCCTCAAGTGGAGTCGCTAGGAAAGATAGGGATAAAGGCTTTGGGATCAAATCTTGTCAATATGTCATCAAGGAATGAAAGAGGATTCAAAATCCTCCTCGACAACGGTGCTAAATCCTGACCCAATATACAAAGGTGAGACAACTATGGGAATACCTACCCACTATCACCTTACATAGGTACTCCCCTCGCTTTAGAGATGATGTGATCACCTCAAGGGGAGAATCCCAGTGACCCTGTGGGAATTTAGAGGAAGGGTGGGGCGATGATGAGAGGAAACCATTAGGTCAATGATGGAGAAGGATGAGAGCTTGGAAATGAGTCTTGTAGAAGGAGGATGTTTCCCAAAGCCTTGAGCACCTACACCAAAGTGTTAAACTTGCCCTTGACAAGATGAATAATCGAGATACAAGCCTGATAATTAAGTGGATGGGAAATTGAAGTTTGTTGTCCTATACTGTAGCAGTAAACAAGAATATATATCAACGAGGAAAAATTTTTTTAACTGTAGAAATAACCATCCAAAGTATGAAATAATTATTGGACAATGAAGCATTAAAAAAAAGATAATGTTCCAATACTTAAGCATAACATTTGATGGTAAAAGAGGGCTATTAGATAGATAATTATAGTGACATACAAGTGTCTGTAGAAAATGTTTTCTACAACAACAAATTTCAACCATAAAAATCAACAAGTAAACCGTCAAAATGTTAGCTAATAAGCATTAGAATTATAATAGTGGCTTCCAAGCAAATTTCCACGGTTGAAAAGTAAGTTAAAGTAAATGTTTAAGTGAGTTTTGTTGCAGCCCTAATGGTTGTATATTAAATTTATAAAAGCAACAGGATAAATTAGCCAATATAGACGCCTTAGTGGTTCAACAAGGCCTAAAGCATGCAAAATTTATTCCACTTTAAACAATTGAAATAACTCGAAAAATCACGCATTCCAATGCAAGTATTTTATTTCTCCAATGCAATTTTCAGATTAGTGATTTAAATATATTGGGTAAATGGAGTCTTTCTTGTAATTTGTATCCATAGTATCTTTAGGGGTGTAATCCATTTTACTCCCTAGAGCATGCAAAATAAACAAAGGTAAATCTAGGAGGGTGTAAGCCCTTTTACTCCTCCTAGCAACCTTGTAAAAAATGATTTATCAACTAGAAAATAAGATGAATCTTGGTGGAGTTTGTATGCCCTTATACTCCTCCAAGAGTTATAGACAATAATAATAATGAAACAAGAAGAAATACCAACAAGTGAAAAAATATTCTTACCAATTCCACAAGATATCAAGAACAAAACCATAGTTTACCCAAAAATTTCAATTAGCATGCAAGAGAATAAGCCTCCAATAGGTACGCACCACCTTAGCTCCAAAATATACCAAGAAAAGAATCCAAAATGTTGCATAAGAGAGAGATAGTCCAAAATTCCGAAAGATGGTGAAAATTTCAGCCAAGTATGTCTTCTTAAATGAGAGAGCTTTGTTAAAATGAAATGATTCAAGACTTTATTTACACAAGGCTTCTAAAACTAGTTTATCCACATTAAGTTAGGGTAAACCACAAAAAAAGGGGGCTGACCCCCTTATTTTTTCCCCTTTACAATTTTAAATTGAATTTTTCACAAAAAAGAAACCCTAAAGGTGACGTCAAGCCCTTCTAGGGTGACGTCTTGGCATAATTGACAAGTTGTTGAGCATAAGGAGGAAGTTGTTGGGCCTCCTAAGGCCTTCCCTTCATTCTATAGGGTCTTATCCATGGTGCAAGGAATCCTCCTCATCACAGGGTGGAAAGTGGCCATCGAATCAACATCACCACCGCAACCCATATTCCCAAATCATGATGTCAAACCATAGAAGTGTGACATAAGGCCTCCAAAGGAAATCCGTTGGGCTGGAAAGGGATAAGTGTCACTATCCAAGATGTCCTATATTTCCTCCAAAGGAAACTTCCATCATTTGGCTAGCCCCAGGGTGTGGGTCATGGAATCCAACCTGAGGGCTTCCTACCACAATGAAGGCCCAAGCTTGGCTTGTTCCTCCAAATCATCCACTAAGAAAGGTCCTACAAAGAAAAAATAGTACACCCTCCAAGGGTCTCAATTAAAATGTATCTTGGGAAGTAAAATCACATTTAATAAAAGATCCACCTAAACATGTGCATGAAAACTACCTCATCAAATTAAACAATTGCTCAAAGACCCTATGCAAATTGCCAAGTTTAGGTATGGGAGGGTTGTCAAGGTGACCTATTGGGTAAGTCATTCCTCGATTCAAGGAGTGTTTCCTAGGTGGACCCTCTATAAGTCATGTGAATAAGATGAAATGGATGGAGGAAATACTTTTGGGCATGTGGTTCATGACATACAAGGGTTTGTATTGTCTCATTTATGGGTGCCTTTGTAGAGGGTGTGTTACACCTTCATTTTCAATGCAACCCTTTTCTGAGCCCATTATTTTCCATTAATTAATTATAGTCCATAAAAATTGGGTACTCAAAATGGGTAACATAAGACTTGAAGGAAGTAACTCAATTTCACTTGAAGCTGGAGGTACATAGAGTTCCATGTGGGTAAAGAAAAGGGTATACTGCACTTGTGATCCCTCAACAAGGGGGACATTTATATATATGAAATTAGTTTTTGCAGGTATTTAATTCCTTTAAGAGAAACATTTCATTATTCTCAAGACTTCTTTGGGAGAGAATATAGAAGGTTATAATTTTGTCTTTTATCTTTTTCCATCTACATTCCCTATGGGCCTTCATCCCCTTCTTCCCTTGAAATGAGGTATAATCCTTTCTTGGGTCAGCACACTTGAAAATCCAAAAATATAAGGAAACAAAAAGGATGAAGTGTGAAAAATGATAAGTACGATTTGGAATGGAATGATGACTCATAAAGGAGATGTCCTAGTAGAAAAACCATCCCTAAGGGTGGCCACTTACTATGGCACAATGTCAACCACCAAGGTGAAACAGGGAAAATAACATAACTTCCAAGTAGACGTCTGATAATCAAAATCAACTTCAAATGCAACATATTTAAATGCCTCAAGTATTAAAGCGACACTTACCACAATACATAAATTGTACCTCATGGATCAAGACCCATTATCTTCCAGAAGCAATATGATGTGGTGAATGCCATCGTGACAAACCGAGGATGCATGGCGGTGAAGTGGGTATCTGTCTATGCATGTGGACATTGTTAGTCATCTGTCTCTTGGTACTCCATGTATGAAACCCGAGGGTCTTGAGACATCATTTCCTCAATTATCCCTTGAAACAGTGGATAAAAAACAACATTTATTAACTCTTATGGGCATGAGACCCCCTAGTCGCTACAATTATACAACAATGACTCTGAATTTGATGCTACCTATCAGACATTGAGCATAGGAAAAATAGTTCTATACTTTCATCCCCAGGAGGGATTTCTATGCCATGTGAGCCATATCCATGTTCCTTCGAGTGAGAATGAAAATATGATTTGGGAAACTCATTACAATCGGGTGATAGGACACCTTGGCATGGAAAAAAATAGTGGAAATACTAGAAAATCATTTTTATTGGTTGAAGCTTCGACAAGATGTCAACAAGTATATCATATTCTATATTACTTATGCCATTTCCAAACCCTCCATTAAGAAACAAGATCTATACACCCATTTTCCTACTCTTGAGAGGCCTTGGGAGTCCATATCCATGGATTACATGTCTGGTCTACCTTCAACTAAGCATGGTAATGTTGAAATACCCTTACTCCAACACCTAAGTATCTTGTTATCAAGTGTTTTCCATACTGCAAATCATATTAGCAGCTCACAAAACAAAAATACACTGTTTGAATATTCAACTCAATAACTCTAGTGGAAGCCAAACTAGAAACCAAATCATACACACATAAACAACAATATTTTTGGGTAGATACCCCTGGAGGGAAAATGATCCGAAAAATCCTTAAACACCACTTATTGCTTTACTTATATACATGGAGTATCTAAATTAATCCAGAATAATTTACTGATTGTATTGGGGTGGTTTGCAGAATTATGATGATGTGCTCTTTACCCAAAAACTCATAAACTAAAGATTAGCTTTGCTTAATGATGAGATGACACAATAGAAAATAAAAGAACTCAAATTACATACTTTTGTTTCATCTTTAAGTTCCTTGTAATCCAATTAAAACTACTTTCATCATCTCCAAATATCAAAATCACATATAAAATGACTCACATATTCTAATTTAATGGATTCTGTTAAATTCCATTACTTGAAACAAGAAAATAACTTCACCATTGAAAACCTTGCTAAATTATGAGAGATTTAACTATAAAGTCAACCAATTTCCAAACTAGCTCAATTTCAACCTCTTTGGCATGCAAAATAATGCATTAAATGCTTATAAATGGAAAATTGAGACAAGACTATTAAAAATGACCTAAATTCATGAAATATACCTCAAATTCATGATCCTTGTGAAACCTTGTGAAAAACGAGTATAAAGTTGTCTATGTTCCATCAATATACCTCATGGCATGCTTTACGAGACAACATTTAACTTAGTTTGTACTCTTCACATACTTCCATGCTATCTGTACTACCTTAGGATTTTTTCCCTATCTCGAGATATGTGCGTACCTCATAATCCATGCATTCTCAAGATGCATGAAATCATGGAAATCCGTGTCCATTAAATAGGCTCGAGATTCCAAACTTCCGACCAAAATTTAATGCAACTTAATGCCAATTTTGGCAGAATCCTATAACAACGGAGTGATTTGGCATATTGGTTGGTTCGTTGGATAAATTGGTAGATTTTGGGGGTTCTATTCCCTGTGACCCTCTCCTCATGGGAATGTTTGTTTGTTTTTATTACATATGGTTATAACCATATGTTATAAATAACATAGGTTATAACAAACTTACGTATGGTTTGGAATATTCTTTGGTTATTACATGTGTTGTATGGTATATAATATATACCATATGTTATATACCCATTGGCATTTACATTATCCCCCACGTGGACAAGGTATTGGTCATATGTCCTAACATAAAGACTAGGGGTTGGGTGCTATCCATCGACCCCTTCCACCCTCCATTGAAATTGAACATAAACTTAAATATATTTCATGCCATAGATATGTTAAGACTCATGCTATGGCACATTGGTAGTGGGGCAATGTTAAGACTTTGGAGGTTATGGAGGTCATGGGTTTGATGCCCATCGATTTCATAATTTTTAATATACACTAACCAAAATAGGCCAATAGGAGGTTGCCACATGGCAGCCTCTCATTGGCTCGTACATGCCACTTGTCAATATGTCATTGAACCACTTGTCAACCTGTAACTAGGCTGCTTGGAGGTATAATATACCTAGACAACTTCCAATAACCATATGCCACATGTCACCCTTGCAGTGGTGACACATGTCACCTGTTTTTTCCCTTTGACCTTTTATTTTGCCTCTTTGACCCAGACTTTGACCGCTTATAACTTTTTCATACAAACTTCATTTGACTTGTTGTTTGTACCATTGGAAATATAATAATGAGCTCTATGCAATGATGCCATTTTTGGGACAATTTCAGATGGTCAAATTTTGAGCATTTATGGATCCCTTAGGACCTTTGTGAGCATTTTGGATCCTCCTAGACCTCTATGAGCACTCCTTAGATCCTCCTAGATCACACCTTCCCACTTGAGAACTTTTGGACCTCCAAAGAGGTATATATTCAACAACTTAGTGATAACAATTCACTCTTCCATCTTGTCGACTCTTTTGGAATTTAGTCTTCATCTTGGATCTTTGATCTGAGGTACTAGATCAGTGCACTTCTATCTAATTCTCTGGACTATGGATCTAATTATGGCCTATGGAACTGTGACTAATATAGCTCTGATTCTATCTCATAGATTCCCTGACAACAAAAGTCTTGTTCACTGAATCTCTGCAATACTTATATTTCAACATCCACTCCCATCTCCTATTGCTAAATATAGTCCATCTCAGCCAATATGAAACCAAGTCGAATGTTGATGTATTCCTTTCCCATTTTAACTCGTTGTTCTTGTACTGTTGATGTATCTATAGGAGTCCCTGAATGAATAATCTATCCATTGTCTCTCCTACCTTGAAGAACATTTATTCTTGTATTTTTTATCATTTGTATCTATCTTGATTTATTATGTTCAAGGTATACATCCACACGAACATGACATAGTATTTAAAGATGCTTATAGCATGCATATTATATATTCATCTTAAAAGAGGATTATTTCTTCTTTACCAACTCTAGAAGGTTTTCCATTACTTTGATGCTCTTTTCGCTCTGATCTATATGTTCCAACTGCCTGCATCCTTCTGTTCCTTCACATTCATTACATTGAATATGATATTGAATCCAAGTAACCATTAGACCATACTATCAGTCTTCTCAGTAACTTGTATAACCTCTCCTTGTGAATACCAAGTACTATTACCATGTCTTGAGTATCTTCCCTTGAATACACAAGTACTCGGCCATTATGGAATGTCACTGAATAGCCATCATCCTGAAATGTTGCAACTGAGAGTAGTTTATCTTCAAGTATGAAACATACAACATATGTTCGATTCCTAGAAATCCTCCTGACTACAGATGGAATCTTACATATCCATACACCCTTATTTCTTGTCTAGTGTTAGTTCCAGATCCCACAAAAAAATATGTGTCAGACTTTGAGAAAGTCAAAAATATTGATCTCATCTCGTTCATGTAGAGAGATGAGCCACTATCCATGAACCATTTCTTTGATTTCTTCATATATCACTTTGCCAAGACCAACCATCAGGAAGTATTCTTTCCCAAGCATTTCAATAAGACTATTAACTTCATTTGGAGCGATTGTTTGTCTTCTTTCAGGTGTCTCTACATATTTCATGTTCTTATTTAGACATAAGTCTGGGTAATGTGTCCAACACTTCTCAATATGGTGTCCACTCTTACCACAATAAGAGCATAATTTATTATTCCACGATGCTTTCTTATCATTCCTCCTTTTCCTCTAAATTGAGAAATGATCTGCCTTCTTCGTGGAGGGATTTACTTGCATAGACTATCTTCTTAGACACTTGTCCACATCATGGTTTCTAGTTCCACGAGAAGCACATGGATAACTAGACCATTCACCAGTGGAAAAATTATTCATTCCTTATCCTGTAGCATGCACATCTTTTCCTAAAGATGCCTTACACATGTTACCCTTCTCTAGAATGGAAGGTAAGGGCAATTTCTTATGAAATAATTCTTCATATGAAGTTCTCTTAGCTTCATCTACCCTCGAGCATTCTCCATCTTGATGGGAGGAATAATAATGTGAAGAGTCTTCTTTCTCAATCATTTTCTTGGAGGGAGATAGTCTCTCTTGCAGCGGAGACTTATCATTCTGTTCTTGTCCAACTTTATTGATTGATGGTTCCAATATATGCAACTTTATTTCTAATTCATGAAAAATACTCATGTGGAAATCTTCACGACATAATAGTCGATCTTGTAGACTTTTCTTCTCTTCCTCAAGATCTTGCAACTACATTATTAACTCAAAATTCTCCTTCTGTATTTTTCAATTTATGTTCTTTTGCAGCGTCAATTTCATGATAACTTCACTCATCTTGTTTTCTAGATAAGAGTCTTGAAAATATTCACCAACTGGACTCTTGGATCTCATGTCACATCAAAAAATTATAACACATGCCAAAACTATCTCTGATACCACTTCTCTCAAAGAAGTGGATCAGAGAACTTGCTCTGATACCACTTGATCTGGAAAATCCTTAGACGCCACTTATTTCTTTACTTATATACATGCAGTATCTAACTTAATCCAAAATAATTTACTTATCATAGTGGGGTGGTTTGCAGAATTTTGATGATGTCCTCTTTACCCAAAAACTCATAAACTGAATATTATCTTTTCTTAATGATGAGATGACACAACATAAAATAAAAGAACTCAAATTACATACTTTTATTTCATTTTTAATTTCCCTTTAATCCAATGAAAATGACCTTTATCATCTCCATATATCAAAATCCCATATAAAATGACTCACATATGCTAATTTAATGAATTCTCTTAAATTACATTACTCAAAACAAGAAAATAAATTCACCATTGAAATCGTTGGGAAATTATGAGAAATTTGACTATAAAGTCGACCAATTTCCAAACTAACTCAATTTCACCCTCTTTAGCATGTAAAACAATGGACTAAATGATAATTAATGGAAAATTGAGATAAGACTGTTACAAATGAACTAAAATCATGAAATAGACCTCAAATTCATGATCCTTGCGAAAAATCATGAAAAATGAGTATAAAATTGCATATGTTCAGTCAATATACCTCATGGCATGCTTTACAAGACAACATTTAACTTAACTTGTACTATTCACGTACTTCCATGCTGTCCATACTGCCTCAGGATTTTTTCCCTATCTCGAGATATGTGCATGCCTAGGACTCCATTCATTCTCAGGATGTGCGTGTTCATGGAAATATGTGCCCATTAAATAGGCTCGGGCTTCCAAACCTCCGACTGAAATTTAATGTAAGTTAATGCCAATTTTGGTGGAATCCTATAACAACTAGGTGATTTGGCATATTAGTTGGTTCATTGGATAAACTGGTGGAGGTCAAGGGTTCTATTCCTTGCGACCCTCTCCTCATGGGAATATTCGTTTACTTTTATTACATATGGTTATAATCATATGTTATAAATAACATAGGTTATAACAAACTTATGTATACTTTGGAATATATGTTGGTTATTACATGTGTTGTATGGTATATAATATATACCATATGTTATATACCCATCAGAATTGACATTATCCCCCGCAAAAACTAGGTATTGGTCATATGTCGTAATGAAAGGAATAAGGGATGGGGGGATAGCGCTTGGCTCCTTTCCCCCTCCATATGAAACTTAACATAAGATTAAATATATTCCATGTCATAGATAGGTTAAGACTCGTGCTATGGCACATTGGTAGTGGGGATATGTTAAGACTTTGGAGGTAATGTGTTCGACCCCCTTCGACTCCATAATTTTTAATATAACTACCCCACATAGGCCAATGGGAGGTTTCCATGTGGTGACCTCTCATTGGCTCGTACATGCCACTTGTTAATATGTCATTGAACCACTTGTAAAATTGTAACTGGGACACTTGGAGGTACAATATTCCCAGTCAACTTATAATAACCATATTCCATGTGTCACCCTTGCAGTGGTGACATGTGCACCTCTTTTTTCCCTTTGACCTTTGATTTTGCTTGTTTGACTTGAAATTTGACCGCTTATAACTTTTGCATACAAAATCTGTTTGACTTGTCTTTTGCACCATTGGAAAGATGACTACGATCGCTACACAATGATATCATTTTTAAGACAATTTGAGACGGTCAAATTTTGAACATTTATAGATCCTTTGGGACCTCTGCGAGCGTTTCGGCTCCTCCTATACCTTTGTAAGAATTCCTTAAAACCTCTTGGATTAGAAAACCAATGTAGAGAATGATTTTATTATGCTAATCAGGGATCCTGTAATAGGGATAATGGCTCATCGAAAGAAATACAACTAGAGAAAAACCTGACAAAGTCTTATTTGTTGTATGGTCCATATATGCACACTTTTCAATATGTATGTTACTTTCCTTAAGTGTGCCCGATTATACATCCATGTCTCCGTTGGCTCCTGCGTACACATACAAAAATCTTGTACAACAATCTTTGTATGATGCAACACTTTTTTATGGCTTCGCTCTACTAAAACCCACTTGTGGAAACCTCTGTTCTCTCTTCTCCTTGACCTAATATTTAGATGGAATTCCTTCTCCACCTATCCAATATCTCCTTGAATCACAGTCCTTCGTGATCCAACCCTCTTTGTGTCAACTCTCTCAACCCAAGTATCAAGTGTTAAGTGTCTTCCTCCTTCACCCTATCCTTGATTTTATAATCTAACCCTAATATCCAAAGTGATTAATGGTTGAGATTACTTCTAACCTCACTTGAGATTACATGCTAATTACTTTTAGCATTTTCCTTAAATAACTCAATTAATTAAATAATTAATTAATAAATAAATTTACTATAACAATTCCTTTAATTAAATTAAATTCAAGAGTATAAGGCTTTGGATGACTTTCGCATGAGAGACACCAAGCCTATGTGGAAATACCTTTTCGATGCTACATGCATAAATACTCCCTCTTACCGAGGAAGGTATTTCTCAGAGAGCCACCTGGAACTAGTTCTCCCTCCCACCCTAGAAAAATGTTGCACACATCATCCTGCTCACTAGAATCCCTCCAACCCTGCTAGTCAACTACTCCCTAAATATTGGAAGTCACAGAATCGATGATGCTACATATCAATTCCATAGAGTTTGGAAACTTCATTGAAGGAATACTTTCCCTCAATGTGCTCCTAGAAGCCTTGTACTCCCGAGCATCCATCAATGTCATATCATACCAACTCGGTCTCTTGAAAGATCTGGAAGGGGATAAATACCTCTTTTCATATGAAGGATGAATTTCCACACTGGAAGTCTGTGAACTCTGCTCATCCTTCAACTTTTCACCCTTCAAATACTCTCTCTCCTCATCCTTCGTCACTAACATTGATCCATGATCCAAGATCCCCTTGGATAATCCTATAGGATGACCTTGAAACTTGTATAACATGCCCTATTTGACACCATTGTTGACTGTTGTGTCAGGGTTATCTCCCTCTGAACATGTGAGTACTTTCCTTATTTGAAAATTCATGGTAAAACCCATTTCCTCCAAAACAAAAACTAAGGGCAAGTGCATCTTCAGTTCTGGTACATACAACACATTTGCCACCTCCAAACAATTTCCTGACTCCAACTAGATCCTCGTTTTCCCAACTCCCTCTACAACACACTTGGCATGAGTGTGAAGCTCCACTTGTAGATATGAGTCTCTCTCTAACCATATAGTGAACAAATCATGTGTCCCTGTCATGTGTTTATACACCCCACTATCCACAAACCATGAACTACTAGAATTTGTGCCAGAAAGACAAGAAATTAACAAGAACTTATTCTCGAACTTATCAACAAACTCCTTAACTTGAGTTTTTATAGATGTTGCTACTTTTTTAGACTAAATATTCACTTTCTTCTTGTTCATACACTATGATGCATAGTTCCCATATTTTTTTCACATGAAGCACTTGATTTAACTCAATTCCTTCTTCCCTGGTTGTGAGGTTGACTCCTCACTGTCACCCTGCTTGTTGGAACCCTTTCCTTTTCCCTTACTTGTATTATTGACAAGGACCGAGTTCTATGCCTCTTCATCTTCTTCCTCTCCTTATTTAGACTCCTTCTAAGTCTCTTCGAGGATGCAATCATCCCAAAGCCTCTGTCAATCTGGGATATTTTCTTGAGCATAGAATCCCTTGAAAAATGGTTTCCAAGACTTGGGAAGACCAGTCAATGCCACATCCATGAGCTCTGCATCCTCCATTTTCTTCCCTATTGATGCAATTTGATCACACACTTGTGTGATCCTCATGAGATAGCTAGTAACATTATTAGATCTATACATTTTCACCGATATGAGTTTATTCCTTAAGACCATCTTCCTATTCATGTTCTTTCTTTGGAATAAAATTTCCAAGCCATCAAACATCTCTTTGCTTGTCTTCTTCTCATATAGGTGGGGAATTATATGATTCTTCATTCAATCAAAGATGACCCTCTCTAATTTGATCTCCTTCTTGTTGTGAGCTTCCAAAGATGTCAGATCTATCGGTGGAACAACTTCTTTGTCGACCAACTCCCCAGGTCATACTCCTTCAATGCCAATGTTACTATTGCTTTCCAAGATAGGAAGTTAGATGCTCCATCCAATCTGTCTTCAAATCTCAATGGTTTTTATGCCATCCCTAAGAACTGATAAATTTCCTTGAAAAAAAACCTCCCACTGGAAACTACCCCTGTACTAACCTGTAAACACTTGTACACACTTGTCACAATTGAACCCTCGCATATGTATGCACCCTCCCTTAAGGAATCCCACATATGTATGTGACTATGCTTATTGCAACCTGTGTATACATGTATATCTTGAAATATTCCCATGTATGTACACACGTGTTCCTTCTTGCAACTTGCGTACAACTCCGTAAACCTACAAAACCCTAGTTCTACCCTAGTACGTTTGTTCTCCTGAAATCCATCCTTCGATTTCTTCCTGCTGGTTATGGATATACTAAGATCTCATGCAGATATAATAGATATTCTATCAAATTATATGGATTTTATTTTTGGCTTCCCTTCAGAGCATGTGCTCTTATATCATGTTGAAATCCCCTTAATCCAACACCTAGGTATCTTGTTATATAGTGATTTCCTTACTGCAAATCAGATTAGCAACTCACAAAACAAAAATATGATGATGAAATATTCAACTCAATAACTCAAGCAGAAGCAAAACTAGAAACCAAATCACATAAACAATAATATTTTTGGCTAGATAACCTTGGAAAAAAACCCCAGAGGGAAAACCAGTGATGAGAATGATTTTATTATGTTAAAATTAGGGCTCTTGTAATAGGGATAATGGCCCACCGAGAGAAATACAAGTGCAGACGAACATGGAAAATTCTAATTTTTTGTACAACCCAGATATGCACGCTTTTTTAGGTGTATGTGCATGTCCTTAAGTGTACCCACTTGTATTCTCATGTCTCCATTGGTGCCTGTGTACACATATGGAAATTAACTTCGTACAATGCAACGCTTTCATGTGGCTTTGCTTTGTTGAAACCCACTTGTGGAAACCTCTATTCTCTCTTATCCTTGACCTAATATATAGATGGAAGTCCTTCTCCACCTATCTAGCATCTCCTTCAATCACAATCCTTCATGATCCAACCCTCTCTTTTTCGACTCTCTCAACATAAGTATCAAGCATCAAGTGTCTTCCTCCTTCACCCTAGCCTTGATTTTATAATTTTGAGTTATAATCTAACCCTAATAACCAAAGTGATAATGGTTGAGATTAATTCTCACCTCACTTGATATTACATGATAATTACTTTTATCATTTTCCTTAAATAACTCATTTAATTAAATAATTAATTAATAAAAGAAAATTTACTATAATAATTCCTTTAATTAAAGTAAATTCAAGAGAAAAAGGATTTGGACGACTTCCACATGCTAGACACCAAACCTATATGAAAATAATTGTTTGATGCTACATGTATAAACACGTAATGATTGCTTCTTCATGGTCATTGATCAATTCTGTAAGATGGTAGTTTTGACACCCTACAAGAAGAGCATCACATTCGAGGCCATTTCTAGGATCTTCTTTGAGCGTGTTTGGGTTCATTTTGGGCTCCCATGGACCATTATTTTAGATCGAGATAGTAGGTTTCTAAGTACTTTCTAGTCCAACATATGGTTGATGATGGACACCAAGCTGACCAAATTGACTACCTTCCACCCACAAAATGATGGATAAATAGAGGTAGTCAGCAGGATGATTTTTCATATCCTGAGGATATGCAATTCCAAACATCCACACACATGGGATGAGAGACTTCCTTATATTCAACATAGCTACAATAGAGCCCTCCATAACTCTATTTACCACAACCCTTTTTATGTGTGCTTGGGGTTCCATCCATTGGCCCCCATTTATGTAGCTATGATTTGCATGCATAGTTGTGTTGCATGCATGGCTGATTTTCATGTGTGATTGATTTTTGTGCATATTTTATTTGCATACATGGACGTTTTTCATGCATGGTTAGTTTTCTATATTTTGATTTGAGTTAAACATTTTTCATGATTTTCTATTTTAGTTTTTCATTTGTGATTTATCAAAATATAAAAAAAAGGGACAAATGTTGTTGTATATCAAGAGTGTTTTGGATTGATGGTTCATTGGAATTGAGTGTTTTGGATTTGAGTAATTTCTATCTTGTTATAAATTGAGAAAAGGAAACCTCTTGTTCCTTCCCTTAGATAGTTTGTGTCAAAGAAGAAAATATTTGCATATCTTTCCTTTTCATTCTTTATATTTATTTGGCTTTGAAAAGAGTCTCAAACATTTCTAAAGTGGCATCCAATCCCTTGAGTAATCAACAACCATCAGAAAAATAAAGCTTAATTCAAAAACTATTGGACTCTTTTTATTTCTAAAAAAACAATGTAGCATAAGATTTTAGGGCCTTGGTGTAGGATTAGAGACTAAAGTCTCTAAGGCCACCTAAATCAAACTTAGAAGTTATTGATGAACACAAAATCCATTTTTTTAACAAGTGTGTAGGGAAGCTCCTTTAACACATGAGTTAGGCAGTAGGTCACATTGGGGCAAGTGGAGTGATATCCCCTCTCTACTTGTCTTGGTTTTTGTTGAACTACTTGGAATACTATGATAATATGGGTTTCAAAAGTGCCCACACCTCTCTAAGAGGTAGAACTTATTGAAGATTTGGGATTTGTTACCCTACTCAATCATCTGGTTTGACCTGTGACTTTTTTCTTAGCCATTTTGTGTGAATTGGTAACCTTAGTGGTTTTTCATAGATACCTACACAAGTCACTGCAAGTGGGAAGTACTTGTGGTACCTGGCACACATATTGAACCTCTAATTTAGTATCCCAAAGGGTGCCTATATTCATGAAGGTACTTTCACTGGTAAGGGTTGCTATGTCAGGGTTACCATAATTGTTCCTCACACCTTCTCTATTCAATGTTATGGGGACTTGATATCCCCTAGAGTGTTGGTTTTTGGTAGGATCATTTTATCCATTGATTGCATGACATTGACTGAGATTTATTAGGGGTGTGCTCTGTTGGTTTCATGTCTATTCATCCTTAGGTTGATTATAATTATTTTTCATTACATATTTATTCACTATGGCTGACCAACTGATCTATTGGTCTCATATACAACATGGCCTTTCCCAAGAGGGGGAGGAGAAACCACTTATTAAATGTATATTGGTGTCCACTATGGAAAACAAAAAGCCTATAAAGCTCGTGCAAGACTCTGAGGGGTGTGAACAAGTATTGATTGAAGTAGTAAAAAAAAATCCTCTACCAAAATCCAACCCTCCTTTGATTGATCTCTTCCACTCATTACTCTTGGGAGTTGATGAAAACATTTTACAACATTTTTCCCTTTTTACTAATCCTCTCATAATGTATGGTATGGGTGACTAATTGAGTCAGGGGGTATTTTCCACCTCGTTCTCTAGCACTATGGGGGGCACTTCAATAGTGTCCTCCTTATCTTATATTAGTGGTATCTACCCTCCTCCATCCATCCCTAGTGATATGAGACCGGGGTCACCCTGTTACCAATATTTACTTGATTTTATGACACTCCATTAAAGGTCAGATTTAAGATCATTTTTACTAAACTTGATTGCATTAAAAGGTGAAATTTAAGTGATTAAGATTCTTGAGTCCAAATTGATGTTAACTTGGTAAACAAGCTTATTAAATCTCATATACCATTACTTAATGCATCCAATAACTTAACTACAAAATAAGGAAACATAGGAAACATGAGATAAGCAGTCAACACATAAGGATAAGGAATCACCACTTGATAAGAGAGTTGTCCCAGGGCGGACTACGTCTCTGGGCTCTGCTCAATCGCATAGTCGCTTCATTATATTATTTAAAAGATGCTCTCCTTTACATATAAAAGGGATGCAGTCCCATTCCTGGTGATAACATTGAAGAAGGTGCTCTTATGTGTAAAAAGTTGATTCTCACAAATATGTGGCAAAATCTCTCCTGCAATGGGGCAATCTCTTTGAACAAATACACGGGCTAAGTTCTCACATCATTGGCAATAATAGGTTCTCCTATGACAATACACATGATTTCAATTCTCACAGCAAGTGGAGATGTCTCTTCCACAAGAGACAATCTATTTTGATGAAGGATGATCTCTCACAAGCAATAACATAGCATGGACTCTCTCACAATGGTTGGAAAAGGTCCTCTTTGAATCCATTGATCATATTCAAGCATAATCAACAATTCCTTGGTTTGTGTGCAAAGGCCAATATGATGATCTTTCCTGTAATAGATCAGGTCTTTTTTCCTTTCTACAACACTCAATGCTTATCGGAATCTGCAACATGCATACATATTTTGCAAAATTTCATAAAGAAACCAAAACTACAAAAGCATCATGATTACATTGGGTTTTATTCCACAAGCCTCATGATTGGATACTCAGATGAAAAAATGGACATTATCATTGCGATTGTGGCAAGAAATCGTGTAGAAATGACTATCAAATCGTTCCAATCTGACATTGTTACCTTCAGGCCTGTTATCGTACAATCTGTACTTGCCCAAAATCTAAGGAAAGTGGAATCATTATTGGCGTAACAGGGGGAGACGTATATAAAGGTACCCTAAGGGAGACGTCCCCAGTAACCTGAGGGTTTGAGAAGGCTAAGGAAAATGATACAAGAAAATCCCTCCACTCTCACATGTCACTCAAGTTAAAGGGTTATTTAAGTTTTATTAAAGATGAAGCAAAAGAGTAATATTGTGTACATGCCCAGAACAAGACAACAAAGAGAAAAAAGGGCACTTTCCAAGTACCAAAATGATATTAATGCTTCATAAGACTATGAACTCTTAGAAAATAGACTAGTTGATGTAAAAATGTAGTAGTATAACAGTTTATAACAACAATGATAAATATGTAACAACCACAATAATTATGCTTCAAAATGCTTGATAAAAGACTACAAATGATATATTTAACTATGCCAATTGATACTCAATAGTCACAAGTGTTGGACACACCAACTACACTGAGAGGGGGGGGTGAACAATGTAGGGCTATTTTTCCCAAAACTTCCTTCTAACACAAAACTCCTTAGTTAGCAATCACCATTTACTCATTACTTATTGTTGTCATTTATAACCAGTTAAATGTGAACATACTTCAACAACATATATCAACAACATATCATAAACGAATCATCACCACAAGGAACACAAAGAACACAAGATGTATGTACAATTTTCTTTTTATTACAGACAACAATCCTTGGGTTTATTAGCAACAATTGAATAGAGTACAAATCTACAAGAGCACCAGCTTTATAATGCAAGACTTAGCTTACACCCTCATCACCAACTGAGATGAGGCAAAAATCCTCAACAGATATCAATCTGTCAATAGGTACGTGACCTGTTGGTAGTGCATCACACGTATGTATGCTCCCTACCAGTAGTACAACTCACGTATGTACGTGGCCAGTTTGTACTACAACCTGCATATACCTTCTAAGCAACTAGGGTTTTCTTTTCATCACACACTCAAATCTTCTGCAACCTTTAGTCACATTCTCTTTTGTCTCTCACTATCCAATCTAATCCATAACCAATCACAACACATCCAATCTCTCCAACAACTTACTCGTGCTCCTATACCATACAATTTCAATGCTACTCAATCATGTATAAGCAATCAACATACTATAGCAATCATATCAGTATTGAATCATGAGAGTGTTGCTCACTCTATAAACCAACACAAACCACATCACAACAACCATACCAAGAATGCCTTAAGAATTCACTACACAACAAGCATGAGTATCCATCAAGACAACAATGTATCCATACCATAATTTCTATGGTAGATCTGAACCCATAGAATGCATATTTGGAACCCGCTTCAGTCTTCAAGAGCCTGTCGTCAGCTCACACACAAGTATTAATGACTTCATCCATTGTACGCGCCCTGTCCTAATTCAGCCCGCGTATGTACGCACCTTGGCTCACTGCAACCCGTGTATACCTCATAAACTAGGTTTTTTGAACTTTCGAAACTTTTTCCGTCATGACCTCAGACTTGCCGAAACTTTGATGTGTCCATGAGATCCTCTAGATAATCTCCCTCTTAGAATAGATCTTCAATACATGCTCAAGAGATACACAAGAGATACCATTAGGGATGCTCTACACAAGATACCCTTGCCTCTTATTTATACTCTCCAAGTAGCTTCCTTAGAAGCATCTTCTAGGTCACTTAACCCACTTCTAGGTCACTTAACCCATTTCTAGGTCACTTAACCTATTTTCCTCATTTTTAGGGTTAACCACTTTCCATAATTAAAAAGTTCTCCATTTCTTTATCATTTAAATATTCCTCCTTGACTTTTTCACTTTTCTTTACCATTTAAATAATAATTTCTTCTTTTCAAGAACTTTGACTTCTTTGACCTCCTGGGGCTTCAATCCAACATATGAGGGCCCTTCATCTTCGTAAGGCCATAACTCTCAAACCATGAGGAGTTATGTGACATTCCACATACCACCGGAAATGGCATGACAAGAACTATCCATCTAGGATAGTTTCACTAACAACTTCACTGATCTTCATCTCATTATTCCATATTTAAGCATGGGTTCTCCAACCATACTTCAAGGATAACTCAACAGAAAAGTGTCTTCCCATGAGGGATTTCACCATAAGGGGACCACTTTGGATTTCATCCATTTGTACTCCTCATCAACCATAATACGACAATAATGACTCATATTTACATCAACCCAACTATGCATCATATCTGAATGAAAACTCATTGATCCATCTTCATCTATGCATGACATCATATGAATATGAATCCACTTGAAATCAATCCATTCTCATCAAGGAAAATACATATTACATTTGACATCAATCATCAACCAATCCATTGACATCAATCCTTTGACATCAATTAATTAAACCTTTGGCATCAATGACAACATGATCCAACAACAAGCAAGTTTATCAAGATCTAGCTAGCATAAGATGTCACTTATAAGGTGATATTTCTGTTGTAATATGGCTGTAGAAATATTTTTCAAAAAGAACAAGCTAATCACCAAAATAGGATAGCCTAGGGTTAGTAGAAGTTAGTAGGTGTTCAAGAGAAAATGTTTTGAAAATTGTTTGATCAATCAACACTTGTAGTAGGTAGACTAGTGCCTTTCTAGGGTAATGGAGTCAATTATGGAAGAAAAAAATCTTAGAGGAAAATATCTATGATAATACTTAGTCAAAGAAGATGGAGTGGATGAGAGAGGTATTGGTATCCCAAGGCCTCAAAAATCCAAGTCCTAGAGATAATTGCTAGAAAGTAATAAAAATTAGGCCCAAGCGATTTCTCTTTTCCTTTAGACAAATTCAAATAAAAATACAATAGGCAATGAAGTAGGGTTACTAGAGATCTACAATGGTAGGGCTCTAGTATCTACTTCTAGATAGGTGTCTTTCAAGAATTCTTAGCAAGTGGAAGATTATAGAAAAAGAGATAGTAACATATTTCTTTCTCCTAGGGCTTCAAGCAAGAAATTTCATAATCTTTGACACGAAACAAGTAAATTCACCATAAGAATTCATTCACAATAAAGAAATTCATATTTTCTACTTACTTCACCAAGAATAATCAAGCATAAACCCTAGTTGAATATCCTCCACATGAAAATTTGCCAAAATACACCAAGATTTTCCTCCCCAAAAGTTGCGCACCACTTAGTTTCAGCGAATAACCCTTAAAGAGGGCCAAATTTAAGACCACCACTTGTGTGATGAGTGAATGATGAAAAAATGAGAGTTTTATCTCTCTATTTATACAATACGTATGACCTTTAATTAAATTTAGGTCATCAAAAGGCCAACATGGACAAATTATATGAAAAATCCAGTTTTTACACAAATTCAAATATTTGAACCCTAAAATCACTTTTAGAGGTGATGTCATGCCCTTCTAGGGTGACATTGAGTCTCCTGTGTGGAACGTTTGGCCTCATATGTAAAATGTTAGGCCTCCCAAAGCCCTAGATGATGCCACATGTGCCAATTAGCACACAACTTCCTCCATAATGCCAATCCTGACACTGGGTGACTTCTAGGGTCACAAAGGTGACATAATGGGCCTCTTGTTGGCACAGGGGAAGACCCAGGGTTCAATGCTTCAACAATGCACCAACAAAACCCTAACTACCATCCCTTTCTGCAACACCTGTGAAGCAGATGAAGTCTCACTTGAGGTAGAGGCAGGGGGGGTTGCAAGACTCACGTGTCTACAACCAAGCTGGGACACAGATCTATGATTACTACACTTAACAGAGAACTTATCCAAAAATATGCATCAGTTCTTGGATATTATCACATCGCAGATTAAACCCTTATTACAGAACATCGTAGTAACAACCAAGATCAATTACTTCCAATCACTTGGCCCATAGCATTAAATCATATCTAGCATTCATTTACCATCAATATAGAAATAATCATTCATATATCTAACTATCATACATAAATATCAATACACTAATAGATAAAAAAACATAAATAACATCAACACCACCACACAAAGAACATCAACACAGGATATGCGTGGTTCACCCCAGTGCGGGGATATGTCCACCAACTTATTCTTCTTCTTCTTTATTAGTCTTCTAACTCCTTACATTCATCTTCTCCTATGCACAAAACCACAGAGCCCAACTCCACAATGGACAGGTGATTTTCACATAGCACACTAGATCCACCTTCCTCAAAATCAAGTCAAGGCACAAAGGCAATTCCTTGATGGCACAAAGCCTTAAACAATTTGTCTGCACAAAGTCTCTTACAATCACTTGCACTTAGCTCTGTAAGTCTCAACACACAGTATGCACAAAAGAAACCAGTTGTTCTTGCACTTAGCAACCTTTACATATTCTTGCACGAAGCCAACTTAGACCGATCAGACCGACTTAGATTGACTTCACTCTAAATCCTATCTACTTATTTATACATTACAAAAGGCCTAAACATGGGTGAACCCATGGGCCGACATCCCATACCTGTTACATAAACCCTAAAATCCCTTTGTTGGGTCCACAAGCCTGCAAAATGAGTGAGATCCCGCGATCTTCACTTTGCCTGGGCGTTCCATCTTCAACCGGTATGTCGAAGTCCCAAAATGGTCAAACATGACCAATGTTTCCACAAAACTTGGTCGAGGGACAACATGCCCCCAACACTCACCTGTGACTTGTCCCAAGTCACTCAGATCTGGGCAATACTTCTTCAAAGGCCTTGAGCTTAGCTCGAGATGCCTCAACTTGCTGCTTCGCTAGAGCCTCCTCCTCAATGAATTCCTGAATCACTTTCTCAGTGACATGCCCTTCTAGGCATTGTTCCACTATCACGACCACCTGTTCCAGCTGTGAGCCTTGTCCTTCAATTTCTTCAAAAAGCGTGCAGGCTTCGTTTTGCACCGGCTGGAGTCTCTGTGTAACCTCCATGACTTTGCTCTGTATAGTAGTAACCTTCTGCTAAACTACGCGATGTTCCTATGATATTTTCATCTTCTTTACTGCAGTAAGAAGCGTCATTTGTGCTTGCATGGTGGACGCCTATTGCTTCACCTCTTGGAGTTTTGCTTCCAATTTCCTCAGCTCTGGATCTTTTGCAAGGCACTCATAGGCCTGTGCACTTCTATCACTTAGTTTCTTACACTCTGAGGCCAGTGCCTTGATTCTTTCTACTGCGTTCCTAACAACTTCTTCCCTCTGAACACACACTTCTTGTGGATTGTTAGGTACTTCTTGAAGTTCTAACTCTATTACTCTTGCTTGAAGCTGCTGAATGGCCTCAATGAGCTTCCCCACTTGGATCTCGGTCAATTCCTCTTCCTCCTATGCCAAGCACGACACAGAGCGAAGTTCTTTAGTTACCGTGTCTTTAACCCCAATCTGTTCTGCAAGTAGCTGGTCTTTTTCTTTCTGGATTTTCTCTTTGTCCTCCTCGAACATTGCCCTAAGTTCATCTTTCTCTTTCTGCACAACTCAAATATGCTCTAGGATCTCCTCCTTTTCTTGCTTCAAGGCCTCTGTGGTCTGCTCCTTTTCTTCTTAGACTCGATGATTTCGAGTCTCGGTTGTGTATGCTATCCTTCGTAGTTGGGTGGGCTCATCCCCCAATTCTATAATTTCTGATGACGAAGGCATAGTAGGAACTGTGCGGCTTGAATGAATGGCTTGTTGTATGTCTCTGAGCTCCTTCTTTACTCTTTCATACAGTGTTTCTTGCTTTGCTTCATGTCTCTACAAGATATCTTCTGAATCATCCTCCATGGCTGCGATGATGAGATATACATCATCCACTGTGAGCACATTCTTCGATTGAGGCTTGTTGGCGTGAGCCTTCTTTCTTGTCAAATATTTCTCCAGGGACACCTTCTTCTTCTGCGATGCTTCTATTGTGGTGAGGGGTTCCTTCGGTAGTGTAGCTTCACCTTTGTCTTTATTTTCTCCTTCTTACCCTCCTTTCTCTTGGTTCACTTCATATCCTCCTCCTCCTGCAGGTGATCCAAGCCCACTCTCCTCCGATGCGTTCTCCTCCTCATCACTTTCTATGTTCTGTACATCCTCCTTTTTCTTCTTTTTCATATGTCCATCATATTCGACCCGAGTGACCAATGGACTTCCTATGATGTCAGGGTCAGATAGTTTTGCATATTCCACCAGATCCAGGAACTCTACTGGTCATTCTTTAGTGATCTCTGCCATGTCTTCATCCCTCATCTTGTAATAGGACTACAACTCCTCCTTAATTTCATCCCTGCGTGCGGTGATGTAGATGAAGTGTTGGTCTGCACGAAACTTCATGAATGGTCTGTAATGATGGAGTGTATTTAGTGTCATCCATGGAAATGATTAAGCATGGAAGAAAACGTTTGACTGCCACTGCTTCGCCATATCGTTTGTATACCACAAGGTGGAGAACCTTGCGGCCAAAGGCTCCGATGGATCAAATTCTGGGAACAATGATCCTTCTGGAATTTTCCATGCGACAAATGTGATCAGTACCAATAGCCAACTGAAATGGAACTCATACCCTTTATATTGTGCTTCATGACAATCCTTTTCCAGCTCGTTGACGAGGTAGCTCGCCAAGTTCATCTGCATTCCTTCTACACACTTCCCTGCGAGGTCCACTATGAACCCTGTGACTTGTGCCAGTCGGTTCTTTCTGACGATATTGCCAGTGATCAATTGGAAATCAAGGCACACTGTGCCATCCTATATGGAGGCTACCTTGTAGCCTTTCTTTCCCTTCTCCACATCTCCATAGGCTTCCTTTATGCGCTGTGCCAGGGAGCGGTCTGAAGTCTTCCCTGGGTAGAACTAGTGAGGGTCTGGTCCCTGCATACTCAGTACTTTTATGAGGTGGATCACCACCAGATCCACAATGACGCACCTGTCAAGCTAAATAGGGACCCTCCATGATAGCACAACAGGAGGATTTTAATGCAAGTGTTAACCTCTTGATGTCGACCGAAGTGGGGGATATTCATTACATTCAAGATTGTCGATTGCATGAGATCCTTTATCCATGGATGGGAGACTATCTTGGGCTTCTTCCCAGTCATCTTCATCAAATATCTATGCAGCGCAAGAATCGCATAGTTCTTCCTGTCGTCGAGGTTGAATTCGTTGCTCTTCAACACTGGGATGTGTCCTAACTGGGGTCCAACTACGTGTATCCCCTTTGGGATGTATGTGGTGATCAATGCGGTGATCAATGTGTACTTGAAGTCACACCGGATACTGTCACAGCTAACTATACCAACCAAAGGTGGGATGTATTCAAGCAAGATCGATGGGATCTTCTTCGCATTAGCCAAATCATCACATTGTTTGCTTTGCTTCTCAGCAGTGGTTCGGCTAGAACGACGTACAGTCGAGGGGGATGCTTGCAATCCACCAATCTACGACACCTGTATTCTTACAGACATGACTTTCTCAGCCATGATATCGACTAGAATATCCTATACAGACTTCTCTAATATGCTTTGTTCACCCGATATTCACACTTGTAATCAAGGATATCAGGTAGGTGAAAAGATAGGAAAGGTAATCAAATGGACGGTGAGGTCTACACAACACAAAGCGGTATGTAATCGATTCTATTAGCTCAGATATCTCGTTTTTCAAAAAGTGGTCCCGGTGCAACGTCCGACAGGTTAAATAAGAAACGTCGTAACATATTCTTCCAATGGGCAGGAATGCCTCAATCAATACGAATCTAACCGTTATGGCATGGTCCCAATGGTCCAACGACAGTATTTTCATCAATAGTTGTGTTTCTAACCGTTCTAGGGCACCATTCTAATGTTCGAGGCACTTCCAACGGTCATATAGCTTCGTCGTGGCAAAGGCCCATTCTACATTTTTCTGCTATTCTAGTGAGGTTCAAGTTCTATGGACCTGTCTCTTGTGAAGTCTTTACTGGAACTTCCTATAGTTTTTTTAACTTGGCTTTCTTCTTACCAAGATTCCTTGATTTCTTCCCTATGATCTGAGTCGTTGGATTCCTCTTTCCATTCTTATTCCTATCTTCTCTTAGCGTAGTAACTTCACACCATTGAGGGTCTTTCAAAGGGTTCAAAGGTAATACCTCTTCTCTTACTATTTCCGGGGTGGATGCACTTCTTTCCTTCCTGGATAGGTTCTTTAATCCTTCTTGTGTTATTTCAACTTTGACAGCTAATTCTCTGGCCCTCTGTTGCTTCGACTTATCCTCTTGTTGTTGTATTAGTCACTCTATTTTTCTGGCTATGAAGTCCCTTAATTCTTTATTTTTTTGTTCGGTAGCTTCCTCCTCTTCTTTCCTTTTGATCTGATCCTTCTCAATCCAAGTCTTTCCTAACAAAAGTGCAAAATGGACGTTGTTCTCAACAAACTTAATGACTTCAAATTATTCTGTGGTCGACGTTTCATGAGCAATCATAGGTATATTAGTAACTCTTCCACATAGGGTTATCATATTTCCTTTAAACAATCCTTTCCTTCCCAATGAAGGTATCATAGCAGGCTTTCTTAAAATTTCCCAACTACTTTCTGGCATGATATTCACTTGTTTTTCCTCATCCAAGACACAGTCTATGTCAAAGCCTCCTATTCTTGTTTATATGTGCTTCTTCTCTTTTAATATCTTTGGTAAACTAACCTCTCTATGATCATTCAGTGATTCTTTCAGCTATAATAACATAGTCTCTAATTCTTTCTGGTTCTCTAACATATCCTTAGTCTCTTGACCTTCTTCATAATTTTCTTGTCTCATGTTCATATTTTCAACTTTGGAAATCATTCTTGGGAAATCCTCAACTTCGTGACCAATAGCTTTACAAGAGAGACAAATAGGACCTGTACTAGGGCATTCCTTAGCAAGATGTCTAGGTCTTCTGCAGTTATAACATAGTGTTAATCCTCTCTTTCTTTTAAACGATCCCCAACCTTTCCTGTACTGCGCACTGGGATCATCGTGCTGGACCTGCAATCTACGAAAATTCTTTCTAGGTTCTTGCATCCACTTGTTAGTTCAAAAATTCTTTCTATGCATAGGAATAACATATCTTTCTCTATTTCTATAAAATATATTTAGATCAACTCTTTCTTCTAACTATTCCCTAGTTTTTAGACTAGGACAAAATCTACCAACATACCTAGATTCATACTTTCGAAGCAAAAAATTCCACTTATCTTACCTTTACCGGAGAACAAAGCTTTAAGATATACCTATTTTCTTCATATCAGGTTCCTTTCTTATCACAGATCCTCGCAAATCAAGAAGAATATTGTGCACTACAGCAACAGATCTACGCACAGAGATTTCTCTTTTCTTCAGTTCCCATCAATCATAGTTTCAAGTCTCGACAACAGAACCATTTGTTGGCACAGGGGCAGACCCAGGGTTCAACACTTCAACAACGCACCAAAAAAACCCTAACTATCGGCCCTTTCGAAAAAACCTGCGAAGCAGATGAAGTCTCACCTGAGGTAGAGGAAGGGGGGTTGCAGGACTCATGTGTCTACAAACAGGTTGGGACACAGATATGTGATTACTACACTTAATAGAGCACTTATCCAACAATATGAATTATTTCTTGGATCTTATCACATCACAGATTAAACCCTTATTACAGAACAACGTAGTAACAACCAAGATCAAGTACTTCCAATCACTTGGCCCATAGCATTAAATCATATCTAGCATTCATTTACCGTCAATATAACAATAAGCATTCATAGATCTAACTATCATACATAAATATCAATACACTAATAGATAAACAACATAAATAACATCAACAACACCGCACAAAGAACATCAACACAGGATATACGTGGTTCACCCCAGTGTGGGGTTACGTCCACCAAATTCTTCTTCTTCTTCTTCTTTATTAGTCTTCAAACTCCTTACATTCATCTGCTCTTGTGCACAAAGCCATAGAGCCCAACTCCGCAGTGGATAAGTGATCTGCGCATAGCGCACTATATCCGCCTTCCTCAAAATCAGGTCAAGGCAAGAAGCCAACTCCTTGATAGCATAAATCCTTACACAATTTGTCTACTCAAAGCCTCTTATAATCACTTGCACTTAGCTCTGCAAGTCTCAACACACAGTATGCACAAAATACAACAATTGTTCTTGCACTTAGCAACCTTCACATATTCTTGCACGAAGCCAACTTAGACCGATCAGACCGACCTAGACTAACTTCGCTCTAAGTCCTATCTACTTATTTATACATTACAAAAAGGCCTAAACATGGATAAACCCTTGGGCCAACATCCCATATTCGTTACATAAACCCTAAAATCCCTTTGTTGGGTCCACAAGCCCATAAAATGAGTGAGATCCCACGATCTCCTCTTCACCTGGGCATTCCATCTTCGACCAGCCTATCGAAGTCCCAAAAATGGTCAAACATGACCAATGTTTCCAAAAAACTTGGTCGAGGGCCAACACCTCCCAATGCCAACGTCCAAGTGGAAGAGAAATATCCACTTGGGTCTAGTTCTTCCAAAGTGTCTCCGGTGAAAAGTCTTCTTTCTTCCTGGTGCAAGTCTTCGATATCTCTCTTCCCATGGCTAGGGTCACAACATCCATCTACGAGATTTCAACCCCATGGAGGTATGAATTAATCATCTCCCCATATGTACATGTCCATCGGGCATAGTCCTACAGCAACAACAAGTACACCCTCCATGGTCACATAAGTCATAGGGATCATAGCAATGTCAATCAAATTCAATAATCAAATTACCCAAACATGTGCATCAAACCCCCCTTTACCCAGATCAATGCTCAAAGATGTTATGCAATTTAAAAATTCAAGTTTGGAGAGGGTCTCAGGATGTCCTATTGGGCTAATCCTCCTTAATTTTAGGATGTTTCCTAGGTGAGAGCCAATCTAGGTCATGCAAGTGTGTGAAATGGTGTATGGGAAGTGTTTGGGCAGAGGGTGCAGTGATAACAAGGAAATGTAGGTCTTGCTTGTGGGTGCCTCTGTAGAGGGCGAGCTGCACCTTATCATGGATGCCATTGTTTCCTAGCCCATTCAATGCCTTTTATTCTTATTCTTATTTCTTTTGGTTTCTTTTCTTTTCAAGGGAAAATCTGGGGGACATTGTCTTGGCGTGGTGATCATAGGTGACAACGTTACACACAAGAATTTCACGAAAATGAGAAGGTTGGATCGTGGTGAGACCCCCTTTCTCTTGGCTATGCCACCAACAACCACTACCCTGGTTTAGTGACCAGATAGGTGGTAGTGTCATGCCGCTACATTCCCATGGACCAAATAGGTCGGCTCATGATGAGACCTCCCATCCACCAACTAGTACCTTGAGTTTTGTTTTATCTTACGGGTTCCCTTTTCTTACTGAGAATCCTTTTATTTCCTTCTCGGGAATCCCTAGGTGAAGCATATCAAAGGTTTCATTTTGGATTTTAACTCTTTCCAGCTACTTTTACCCTATGGGCCTTTAGCCCCTTATTCCCACAAGGCAAGGTACAACCCTTCCTAGTGTGGAAAACCCAATTCCTGAAGCAAGGTAGGGGAAGATGAGAGGAATCATGATGAAAAGTGGTAAGTATGAAAGGAATGAATGATGACCTTTCATAGATCCACCCAGTAGAAACTCATCCTAAAGGGGAACTAGCTTACTAGGGAATTTTGTCACCCCCCATGTATGAACAAGTTAAAGAGAATAATTTCCAAGAAAACGTTATGAAATGAAAGAGAGTTCAGTGAAACATATTCAAATGCGTCGAAAATCAGAACGACACATACCATGATACCCGAACTCATTACCTCATGGAGAAATACTCACTTCTACTTCAGGACCAGTCTGGTGGGATGGATGTTGCTGCTGCTGATAGACAGGTTGCATTGCAGAAAATATGGGCCCTCCGGGGCCAAGCTTAAGTCGTCTGGCTCTCGACACTCCATGTCTAGGACCTATGGGCCTTGATATATGATCTCCTTATTTATCCCTAGGATAGGGGATAACAAGTCCCTCCTCGTCTCTTTGCCTCGTAAAGAATGTCATCAATATGTAATCATTACTCATGCACCCTGCATTAAAATTTGTTCCTGTACTTTCTTGTTGGGTGCCGACTCTCGAGCTTTGCATTGGGATGAGTTTAAAATAATAAACGTAGAGTGGAATTAACAAGAAGTTTGTTTGGTTTGTTGGTATTCATAGGTTTAATTAAATATTTTATTGGGGTAGGTCTGGGGGTTAAACCCCATAGAACCCCCTTTTATCCTCTTGTTATAACTTCATACATTAATATAGTCTTATAAACTATATTAATAGTAAAATCCACCTACAATAGTTACCATTATTGTGTATTGGGGTCGAAACTTCTCGCCAATTGCATGACATGACATGTGGAGGGTCCCTCCACATTAAAGTATAACCGTCATATAGTGCTTGCTAGATTTTTGGGATGCACTAGATAAGGGGGTGATCGGTCGGTCCAGTCGTCGGATTCAGTGCTGACCAGTTCTAGCCATCCTGTTGTTGTGAGGAAAATATCTCTATAGCTAGGGTAAACCACAACAGAAGGAAATGACTGGAGAAATCAACTCTATTCCCAAGTATTCTATATAAACAACTATTATAGCAAGACAAGATAAAAGGCCTGCCTCGTCTAGATGTTCGATGAAGTCCATCGTTGAGCACTTGACCCAAAGAAATTATGACAATTGGCGAGAAGTTTCAATAGCACATTCAATAGCATAATCCATTAATAAGCATGACAAATACACCCATGGAATAATAATTCAAATATTTTCAATATACCAATTGGATAGGAAAAGAGTATTTCTATTAATATATGATCAACAAAAGTGAAAAAGTTACAGACTTCTGTGTCGGCAGGGTTGGGAACCGAGAAAATAAGTTCCTTCCAGCTGGGTCTCCACCACTTCAATCCTCCACCAAAGGTAAGCTCATAGAAGAAAGACAATGAAGTTATCAATCAATAAGGGAATATCTTGGGGGATGAACATTGTGTTCAGACTTAAAGGACAAAGGGATGCAGACTCAATATGAAGTAAATAATTTCTCCAGAGTAACTTTTCTCTCAAACTTGAATTATTTCTCCTCTTTTCCATAGCTCATAATTGGCCCATTTATATCCTTCAAATGGAATTGAAGAGACGAGTTGGAACATTTCCAGTATATGGAAGGCCAAGGATCATAGATCTCCTGTCGTGACATGGAAACCTGACACCATTTTTCATTTTTGGGCACAAATCATGATGTACATGGGTTGTAGTGGTGCATCATGTGGATAAACATGTTGTATAGTAGGCAAGGTGCGTACATGTGGAAAAAATGTATTTTTAGCTCTGGGATTTGCAAAAAGGGATGACAAGTATGAATAGGGAAATGGAAAAAGGCCTTTTGTACAAGATTGCATAGGGTGAGGAAAATCTTGCTATAACATATGCCCCATAATGTGTGAGGTTAGAGGAGTATTTATGATGGCAGAAATACATTATAAACAACCCAGAAGTGGAGTGATGGGGAACCAACTGGAAGAACTAGTTTCTCATTACATTCTGCATTGACTTTGCATGCGTGGCTTCCAATTTGAATTATATTGCAAATCCATGTGAAAAATATAACAAACAACTATCCATGGCCATGAATAGGAAAATACAAATGAATAGGAAAATACAAGGCCCAGTAGAACTAGTCTCAAAATCAATATGAAGATATCTGTATACAATGGAGTACAATCTGATCTCCCATGATCACTGAAGTCATATAGGTACTGGTCCAATGAAAAGGAAGCAACAACTTAGGAAAGTTGTGGCCACATACTGATGTCTTCAAGTCTTCTACACAATCTGCCAAAGGTGCAAGTCTACATCATGTGAATAAAGGAGTTGAGGTCAAACACAATGAGACATCGTTTTATTACCAGTCATTGAGGTATACCGTTAAAAAATGCGAGACAAACTACCAATAATGAAAGTAGGTATCAAGGAACCGAGTACATTCTTACAGGTGTTAATAAAGGATTCAATGTCGAACACCTGAATAATCCATCGATCATGAGAAATTGATGTATTCCCAACTGTCGATGGCGAGAGAACCTGCCACTAATGACTGCAAGCCTCAAGGTACTCATAAGACTCTAGGTCTTGTTTCCATAATAGATGAGCTAAATTCGATGGAAGGAGACCTTTTGGCATAGGGGCAGACCTAGGGTTCAACGCTTCAACAACGCACCAACAAAACCCTAACTATCAGCCCTTTCAACAACACCTGCGAAGCAGATGAAGTCTCACCTGAGGTAGAGGAAGGGGGGGTTGCAGGACTCATGTGTATACAACCAAGCTGAGACACAGATCTACGATTACCACACTTAGCAGAGAACTTAGACAACTGAATGCATTAGTTTATGAGTCTCATTCACATTGCAGACTAAACCCTTATTACAGATCATCGCAGTAACAATAAATATCAAGCACCTTCAATCACTTAGCACATAACATTAGCTTAGATATAACATTCATTTATATTTAATACCATTAAGCACTAAGCAACAACATAAGGTTCATTCATCATACATTATAACAACAACACTAAGAAGATAAACAACATAATTCACATCACACAAAACACATCAAGACACAGGATATACATGGTTCACCCCAGTGTGGGGCTACATCCACCAACTTCTTCTTATTCTTTATTAGTCTTCAATCTTCTTACATTCAGTTGCGCCTGTGAACAAATCCACAGAGACAAACTCCGCAGAGGATAGGATATCTACGCGCTGCGTGCTACGCGCTAGATCCTCCTTCCCAAAATCAGGTCAAGGCACAGAGCCTCACTCTACACAGTCTGTTTTCACAAAGAAACTTACAACCTCTTGCACTAAGCCAACATTAACACTTACAACATATTGTGTACATAGCTAACCAGACTTCTTACATCTCTTAGCTACTTATTTATACATTTACAAAAAGGCCTAATCATGGATAAACCCATGGTTCGACATCCCATAACCCATTACATAAACAATAGTAAACCCTTTGTTGGGTCCACAAGCCCACAAAACAATTGAGATCCTGCAATCTCAGCTCCGCCTGGGCACTCCATCTTTGACCAGCTTGTCGAAGTCCCAAAAGTGGTCAAACACGACCAATGTTTCCTCAAAACTTGATCAAGGGCCAATAGGCCCCCAACACTCACCTGTGACTCGTCCCAAGTCACTTAGATCTGGGAAACTCTCCTTCAAAGGCCTTGAGCTTATCTTGAGCTAACTCAACTTACTGCTTCACTAGAGCCTCCTGCTTGACGAACTCCTGAATCGGTTTCTATGTAAGAGGCCCTTCCAGGTGTTGTTCCATTGTCGTAACCACTTGGTCTAGTTGTGAGCCTTGTCCTTCAATCTCTTCAAAAATCGTGCAGGCTTCATCCTGCACCAACTGTAGTCTTTGTGTATCTTCCATGACTCTGCTCTGGATGGAAATAATCTTCTGCTGGACTATGCATTGCTACTGTGATCTCTTCATTCGCTCGACCACAATGAGTAGCTTCATCTGCACCTGCATGGTGGATGCCTATTGCTGTGCCTCGTGGAGCTACGCTTCCATTTTCCTCAGCTCTGGATCTTCTACGAGGCGTTCATAGGTTTTCTCACTTCAATCACTCAACTACTTACATTCTAAGGTGAGGACCTTGATCCTTCCAACTACGCTCTTAGTGGATTCCTCCCTTTGGTCGCACACTTCATGCGGAGTGTTAGGTACTACTTGAAGCTCCAACTTCGTTACCCATGCTTGAAGCTACTGAATGGCCTCATCGAGCTTCCCCACTTGAATCTTGGCCGACTCTTGTTCTTCCTATTCCAAGCCTGACATAGAGTGAAGTGCTTTAGTCACCTCTTATTTGACCGCAGTCTGCTCTACGAGAAACTGGTCTTTTTCTTTCTGTATCTTTGCATTTTCCTCCTCGAACATCACCTAAATTTCATCTTTCTCCTTCTCGTAGGTGGTTACACAGGATTGTGCAACTCGTAGTTTCTCTAAGACCTCCTCCTTTTCTTGCTTCAAGACTTCTGTAGCATGTTCCTTTTCTTCTTGGACTCGCTGAAGCCAAGCCTCTGTTGCATCTGCTAGTCTTCGTAATTGGGCGGGCTCATCCCCCAATTCTAAAATATTTGACAAATAAGGCATAGTAGGTACTGCGTGGCTCGAATAGATGGCTTGTTGTATCTCCTTCAGCTCCTTCTCGATTTTTTCATACAACGTCTCTTGATTTTCTCCATATCGCTGCAAGATATCCTCTAAAGAATCCTCCATGGCTGCGATGATTAGATCGATGTCATCCTCTGTGAGCGTGGCCTTCATCTCGGGCTTACTGGTAAACTTCTTCTTTCTTACCGAAGGTTTCTGTGGGGAAACCTTCCTTTTATTTGATGTTTCTTCCTCGGTAGGGGGGTCTTTCGGCGGTGTAGCTTCAACTTCTCCTTTCATTTCTCTGTCATCCCCTCCTCCTTTTCCATTTCCTTGGTCTTCTCCTCCTCCTTCTGGTGAGCCAGATCCATTTTCTACAGAGGCGTTGTCCTCCTCATCAATTTCTATATGCAATACTTCTACCTTTTTCTTCACGCTTCTCTACCCGACATGCTCGACCCAGGTGACCAAGCGGCTTCCCATGATGTTCACATCATAGAGCTCTGCATCTTCAACCGGTACAAGGAACTTCGCTGACCATTCTTTGGTGATCGCCTCCATGTCTTCGTCGGTCAAATTATAATAGGAATGTAATTTCTCCTTACTCTCATCCATGCATGCAGTGATATAGATAAAGTGTTGATCTATGTGGAACTTCACTAGTGGTATGTACTGGTTTAATGTGTTCGGGGTCATGCATGGGAGTTCCTCAATAGCATGCTTCAGTTGCTGGTATTAGGCATGGAACACAATGTTTGACTTCCACTGCTTCGACATGTCGTTCGTATACCACAAGGTGGAGAACCTTGTGGCCAACGACTCCGATGGCTCGACTTATGGAAATGTCGCTTCTTCCGGTATCTGCCAAGTGACAAATGTGAATAATACAAGTAACCAGCTGAAACAAAATTCATACCCCTGATATTACGTCGTGAAAGTCTTTCTCGAGCTTGTTGACGAGGTAACTCACCCATTTCATTTGCATCCCCTCCACCCACTTCCCATCGAGGTCTATTACGAACCCAATGACCTGTGTTGAATGGCTCTTTCTGACGAGCTTGCCAGCTATAAGTTGGCAAGCGAGGCACATTGCGCCATCTTGGATAGAGGCTACCTTGTAGCCTCTCTTTCCCTTTTATACATCGCCATAATCCTCATTTATGCGTTGTGCCAGGGAGAGATCTGAAGTCTTCCCTAGGTAGAACTGTTGAGGGTCCGGTCCCTGCATGATTAGTCCTGTAATCAAGTTGATCAGCACTGGATCCATGGTAATGCGCCTGTCAAGCCACATATATCCTCCATTGTAGCACGACAAGAGGAGTTTAACACAAGCGTTAACCTCCTGATGTCAGTTGAAGTGAGGGATATTCATTACATTTAGTATCGTGGACTATGTCAGTTCCTTAATCCACAACTGGGAGACTATGCATGGATTCTTCCTATTCGTCTTCATCAAATACCTATGGGGCGTGAGCATGGCATAGTTATTTCTATCACCGAGATAAAATTCGTTGTTCTTCAGAGCTAGGATTTGTCCCAATTGGGTTCCAACTATGCGTATCTCCTTCGGGATGTATGCAGTGATCAACATATACTCAAAATCATGTGGGATGTTGTTGCGGTTAACCGTGCCAGCCAAAGGTGGTATGTAATCTGGCTAGACCGACGAGATCTACTCCGCATTAGATAGATCATCGCGATGCTTACTTCTCTTCTCAGTCATGGGGTTAGCACGGCTAGAACGACGTCCAGTCGAAGGGGATGCTTGCAGTCCCCTAGTCGATGATGCCTATATTCCTACAGAAAAATGTTTATCAACCATTATCTTCATAAGGATCTCCCCAACATATATCTCTCACCAGGGATGATTTTGGGGGCTAAATTTTTCTCATGGGATAATTTTCCATAGTTTTTCCAAAAATGAGATTCATTATTTTAAAAATGATTCACCCGAATTCTATAGGATAAAATGATTTTACCTTATAAATTGCCAAAAATTTATAAAAGCTATATCAAATACTTATAAATTTGAATATTTAAAAAAACATATCGCCAAACATTTATAGTTGACATATGAAGGATTATTAATATTCTCCAAGGTTTCTACATTTTAAAATGAATTTCCATCCTTAAAATCATCTCTATCTCTAATGCGCTAGGTTCGCCCGACATCCACACTTGTAGACAAATAGATTGGGTAGACGAACGGATAAGTGAGGTAATCCAACGAATGGCGAGGTCTAGAAATCACAGTACGATATACAATCGATTCTCTGGTAGCTTGGATAATCACGGGTTGCAAAAATTGGTCCCGACGCAACGTCTGATGGGTTAAATAAGCAAGCATCATAACAGATTCCTCCAATGGGAAAGAATACGACCATCAATGTGAATCTGTCCATTATGGCACGATCTCAATGGTCCATTCACTCATAATTGTGTTTTCTAGCCATTCTGGGGCATCATTCTAATGGTCGGGGTGCCTCCAACAGTCATATAGCTTCATTGTGGCGAAGTCCCATTCTGCGTGGTTCTGCTATTCTGATGAGGTTCAAGTTTTGTAGATCTGCCTCCTATGAAGTCTTCCTTCTATTCTTTGTAGCTTCCTATAGTTTTTCTCGCTTAGATTTCTTCCTATTGAGCTTCTTGGCCTTCTTTCCTATGATTTGAGCTTCTCTAACAATTTTTGGAATCCTCTTCCCATTTGTATTCTTATTCTCTCCTGGTGAAAGGACTTCGCACTGTTGATGTGATCTTACAGGTTCTGAGGTTAATGTCCCTTCTCTTACTATTTCTGTGGTGGCAATTCTTCTTTCCTACACGGACAGGTTCTTCAAGCCTTCCTACGTTCTTTCAACTTCGAAAGCTAATTCTCTTGCCCTCTGTTGCTTTGACTTATCCTCTTGTTCTTCTATTAGTCGCTCTATTTTTTTAGTTATGAAGTCCCTTAGTTCTTTCATTTTTTGTTCTGTATCTTCCTCCTCTGCTTTCCTTCTAATCTGATCCTTCTCAATCCAAGTCTTTCCTAATAAAAATGGAAAAGGGGCGTTGTTCTCAACAAATTTAATGACTTCAAATTCTTCTTTAGTCGATGTTTCATGAGCAATCATAGGTATATTAGTAACTCTTCCACATAGGGTTATCATATTTCCTTTAAACAAGCCTATCCTTCCCAATGAAGGTATCATAGCAGGCCTTCCCAAAATTTCCCAAATTCTTTCTGGAATAATATTCATGTGTGTTTCTTCATCCAATACACAATCTATGTCGAAGTCTTCTATTCTTGTAACTATGCGTTGTTTTTCTTTTAGAATCTCTGGTAAACTGATGTCTCTGTGATCATCCATTACTTCTATTAACTGTACTAACATAGTCTCTCACTCTTTCTCTTTATGATTCCCCAACATGCTCTTAGCCTCTTGACTTTCTTCAGAGTTTTCTTGTCTCATGTTCATCTTTTCAACTTTAGCAATCATTCTGGGAAAATCCTCAACCTCATGACCAATAACTTTACAATAAAGAAAAAATAGGACCTGTACCAGGGAATTCCTTAGCAAGATGTCTCGATCTTCTACAATTATAACATAATGTAAATCCTCTATTTCTTTTAAATGAGCCCCATCCTTTCCTGTACTGGGCACTGGGATCATAGTGTTGGACCTGCAATTTGCAAAAATTCTTTCCAAGTTGCTGCATCCACTTATTAGTCCAAAAATTCTTTCTATGCATAGGAATAACATATTTTTCTCTATTCATATCAATTCTTTCTTCTGATTGGGCCCTACCATTCAGACTAGGACAAAATCTATCAAACATACCTAGATTCATGCTTTCAAAGCTAAAATTTCCACTTATCTTACCCTTACTAGAGCACAAATATTTAAGATCTTACCTCTTTTCTTCATATCAGGTTTCTTTCTTAGCACAGAGATTCACAAGTCAATTAGAATATTGCACACTACAGCAGCAGATCTACACACAGAGCTTTCTCTTTTCTTCAGTTCCCAACAATCACAGTTTCAGGTCCCGACAATAGAACCATTTACTGGCACAGGGGAAAACCCAGGGTTCAACACTTTAACAACACACGATCAAAACTCTAACTACCGACCCTTTCGACAAAACTTGTGAAGCAGATGAAGTCTCACTTGAGGTAGAGGTAGGGGGGAGTTGTAGTACTCAGTTGTCTACAACCAATATGGGACACAGATATGTGATTACCACACTTAGAATATCACTTAGACAACTAAATGCATTAGCTTATGAGTCTCATTCACAACGCAGACTAAAACCTTATTACAGATCAACGCAGTAACAATAAAGATCAAGCACTTTCAATCACTTAGCACATAACATTAGCTTAGATCTAGCATTCATTTATCTTTAATACCATTAAGAATCAAGCAACAACATCAGGTGCATTCATCATACATTATAACAACATCACTAAGCAGATAAACAACATAATTCACATCACACAAAACACATCAAGACACAGGATATACGTGGTTCACCCTAGTGTGGGGCTATGCCCACCAACTTCTTCTTCTTATTTATTAGTCTTCAATCTTCTTACATTCATTCGCTCATGTGCACAAAGCCACAGAGCCAAACTCCACAGAGGATAGGAGATCTGTGCGTTGTGTGCCAAGTCCTCCTTCCCAAAATCAGGTCAAGGCACAGAGCCTCACTCTACACAAAGAAAATTTCAACCTATTGCACTAAGCCAACATTAACACTTACAACATATTGTGCACATATCCAACCAGACTTCTTACATCACTTAGCTACTTATTTATACATTTACAAAAATGCGTAATCATGGGTAAACTGATGGGCCGACATCCCATAACCCATTACATAAACCCTAGTAAACCCTTTGTTGGGTCCACAAGCCCGCAAAACAAGTGAGACCATGCGATCTCAGCTCTGCATGGGAACTCCATCTTAGACCAGCATGTCGAAGTCCTGAAATTCATCAAACATGACCAATGTTTCCTCAAAACTTGATCAAGGGCCAACAAGACCCACTGAAAGGAGAGAATTAGGGAATCTCTCATCATTCAACATCAGGTACAAAGCAGGAGCTTCAAGATTTGGAGGAAATCGGATGAAGAACATGTTCATGAACCAACGAACCTATGCATCTTTCATGTGTGCCAAGTGCAAGCGGTACACGAAAAGACCCTCTGAATAGCAGCTAATGAGTAAAACTACTAACAAAGGAGAGGAAACCACCAATAAGGATAATGAAATCCAAGACACTACACAAATCCCAATGCATGAATAGATGTCTTGACGATGAACACAAGGGAAACCACCCTATCAAGGACCAATGATTAAATGTCGACTGTTGAGTTCAAGGTTACCTACCAATGATGAAATTAGGGCCAGGGTGCGTGATAGGACTACAATATCATGTGATTCTGAGACAAACTGAGGATATGGCCGACATGCAAAGTCAAGAGTTCTGAGAAATGGCCAACACAGGTTGATAGACTTCCTTTGAACAAGAGCAGGAGACATATGGAAGACTCCGACAGCATAGACTCGATGATGAAACCGTGAGATGTAGGAGGTATCAATGGAATTCTCCATAGGGCCTAGAAGAGTAACCAGACAATATAGAAGATTCTTTGTAATGAGATCAACTTCCTAAGGCCATGCTAAACCCAAAATTATGATGACAAATGGACTCAATAACTTTGTGCTATGTTCAAAGGCAACACGATTGCTGCAAATATAATATAATACTCCCTTCCCGCCCATTTTTTTTTGTTTTTTCATAGACAAATGAATGTTATGATACAAAGGAGGAAACGAGTGTCGCAAGTAAAAAAAGCTAGTTCCAGCAGTGGAACATACCTATGCTCAATGCAAGGAGATGCATGCAGGATATGGACACTCGACGGAATGTTCCCTCGTAGGTATAGGGTGTCAAATTGCGAAGGATATAAACAAGGCTCTGCTTGGTTAAGGATGCAAAAAATGTTGAGGAAAACAGTTTATAACACAAAGAGAGAACGGACTATAGGCTCAATACTGCAAGAGAGGTCATGAGATGTAATCACAAATTAACGCAAAAAAATGTCCTTTTTTATGATCTTTAGTCTATTTGGTGTGAAAAAAGGATAAACTTGTGCCAAATAGACATCCTTTCAAATCCTATTTATGAGTGTGAAAGAGACAGGTTCACTCGACAATATTTTTTCTTTTTGAAAATGAGTTGGAAAAGATCTTAACTAAGACTCATGAACTTTCAAATCCATTTTACGAGTGTGAAAAGGACAAATCACTCGACAATATTTTTGTTTTTTAGATGAGTCGAAAAATATCTTAACTAAGACTCGTTGAGAGGTTTCTAGGTGACAAGTCATGGGGGAGGCCAAGGCTCCCATGCTGGACTTCTGTGGAATGTCATTATCTTACGAATAGTCGACATAAGCTTGGGAAAACCCAAAGCTCTCCAAGTCGAGGAGGATAAAGTGCTAGTGGATGCTATCGCCTCTGTGATATATCAAATAATGTCTCTTATTGGAAAAGACATAGGAGGGGGCATTGGATACCCCACAAGACCATCCCAATCGAAGGGGACTTCTCTAGGACTTTAAGAAAGAGTACTTGGGGAGAGTAAGACTCTCTCTTGTTCAAAAGGAGAGTTATCAAGAATGTTGACAATATGGTTGAAGGATGCGTCACCCTCCAAAAGGAGAGTTGGATTGATTAGAGATTGCACTGGTATGACCACATCTTCAATTCCAGGTTGAAGAGGATGTGTGATAACAAGGATAGAGGACACATCACCCTCGAAAATGGGGGTGTGTTCAAGAGAGGATTGCAGTGACATGGTTTTCATATCAATTAAAGGAGAAACAGGGTGTGGGGAAACCACAGACACTTCAGAACCCAAAGGGTCCTCGGGTGAGAACCACACTTCTGGTATCCCAGTAGTAGATGGACATAAACGAGTAAGGTGATCTCCTTCACAAGTCCTGCAAAGGAATTTGGGATTATGTCTAAGATGTCTAGGCTCCTCAATGCCCCCAATGTCATTACCAACAGTTGGTGGCATGCTCTCAACTTGACTGACAGAGGCGAGAGAGTCATCTCCTATGTGATGTATAGAGGCTGGAGATGTGACATTGATATGACTCGTGGTGACTATAGTGATGCCCCCAACATGACTAGCAGTGGCTGGGTGTGGGTTTTCAACATGACTTGCAGAGGTTGTTGACCCATCTCCAGGATGACTGGAAGAGGTTGGTGATGGAGCTCCAGTATGGCGGTGGGTTGTGGCATTTGATACCAAGGTCCAGGGAAATATTGGCTTTGAAACATTGTAGGCCAGGAAGGGTCTTGTTTTACCCCTTGTCCCTGTCTAGAAAGGTAGTATCCTCCGCCTAACTGATCCAAAGAGGTTTGTACGGGCATCATCACTGAAGTATGCAAAGAGACGAAAGTATTATAAGGATTATTCAAGTGAGGATATATGTTTCCCCCTTGTGAAAGGGTTCTGTGAAGAGGGTAGCCCGAACCTTAAAACTAATTCTCCTCGTATGAAAGACATGGAGATATATGAGGACCCGCCATGGGAAATGTGTTCGAAGGAACAAGCATGGCGGATGAAGGATATACGAATGGGGTGTAATAAGTAGAATAAGCACCCATTTGAACACTGGCTCCTGAAGGAGCATAGCTAGGACTGGATCTATAAGAGGGGAGGTCCCAACCTCCTATAGTGAGAGTTGTTTGAGGAACATGACTCATATAAAACCAATATGTAGGCAATGGGGCCATGGTTCCCACGAATCCAGTGCTAGGATTCATATAATCGGGCACGAGAGAGGAGGAAAAGGTTGAAGGAAAATTCATCATATCAATAGTAAAATGACTAGAGACCCAAGGCATGGACTAAGCATCATAGTTCTGCATACCATTATAAAAAGTAGATGGATTCATCCCCATGAAATGAGTGAACTTCATGGGGGTGGTAGTGGTAAAGGAGGGAGCTATGGGAACTCCACCATCCATGATAACGAAATCTCAATACAAAACCGTAAGGCCAACTAGTAATCAAAGAGCACACCAAAAATCAAATGGCCAATATGCACACAAACGGGGTAAAGTGGCTGAAAATGGGCCTCCCTCCCTAAAGAAGGTATGCCTCTCCCAAGAGAGGCCTAGAAATCCCTGCTAAATATCAGAGTTAACATAATTAATTATAAGGTCCCTTGTGGGATTGAAAACCAGTCAGTCAGACCCCCTGGAGAGGTAATCCTCCATAAAGGATGTGTGTTGTCCGACCCTTATCTGACCCAAGGTACCTGCAAAATAACCCCTCCAAGTAACCTATTTGGCACCTAAGTCAAGTAACTAAGCAACCAATGTATAACCGATGCACAAGAGAGAAGACGTAAGTCAGGTCCACCATATGGGCAGGGTAGCCAAGCCCAAAACCTTGAAAGTACTGCCTCTCATGGAGGTAAAGGCACTAGAAAGATCCCTAGATACTAATAGATCCCCAGAAATATCTCTGACGCTAAGAAGGTATCAGGGGGATATCCCTTCAACCAACCTCATGCGACCTCATGATTAACTTTGGTGTAAGAGGGGCCTCCTGATATTATCAATTATACAATGTATTTCTCCACTCCCTTTGTCAGACGCATATGTTGATTTAATTTCCTTGGAGAAGTTTACTCACAAAATCCTATTCCAAGGCACTAAATCCTAAGCTAGTTTGTGCACCCTAGAAAATAAAATCATGACTAATCAATTTTAAATTATAGCGTTAATTTTAATGGTTGTGCTTACTCAAATAGTTATGGTAGTGAAACTCACGATTTTATGACTCAGTAAGTAAGGTAAATATGAATACAATGCAAAGTCCTAACTTTAATTTTCAATGAATGATATGCTTCTTAAAACAATGCAATTTTCATTTTCAACTCTGCAATACTGAAGTAAAAATGCAATCTTTCTTTACATGCACTAAGCTAATGACAAAGACTCAAAAGATCAAAATGACAAGGAATGTAAAATACCTAATATTTTTGTATTTTCAATATAAGAAAAAGAAAATGCATGGACTGAACAACAACTTGATATATAAAACTCTAATGTGTATAGAAAGAGATAACTAAAGTAGGATACCAAGGAGAAAAACACCCAGCCCAATGTACAAGGACAATCAAAATGAAAATGTGATGAGAAAGACTCCGCCCAAAAATTCAACCCCAAACAAGTTTCTTGTCATCCCACAGGCACTTAACAAACACTACAGAGACCCAAGAACACTTAGCAAACATCAAATCCCACCCAACAACCACAAAACCCAGTAAACAAGCACAAGAGGTTGATGTACGCGACTGTTCAAGGAAACAAAGTGTATGTACGCAACTTGCAGAGGGACAACATGCATATATACGCGACTGTTAAGACAAAAACCACATATATGGTTCAAAAACCAAACCAGGCAAGGGAGAAAGCTGAAAAACTCAGACCCGGAGTGAACAGAGGTTGTCAAGCAATGATACGACAAGAAATGCAATAGGAATGAGAGAAATCTGAGGAAAATACTCCAAACCCTAAGAAAGAATATTCAATCCCCAGTATGGTCGCCAATTATGTTACGAGGAAAATCTCTCTATGGCTAGGGTAAACCACAACAGATGAGAATGACTGCAGAAATCAACTCTATTCCCAAGTATGCTATATAAACAAATATTCTAGCAAGACAAGATAAAATGCCTACCTCGTCTAGACGTTCGATGAAGTCCATCGTTGAGAACTTGACCCAAAGCAATATACCTGCAACTAGTCCTCAACAACTAATCAAATTAAGCATATGGTGATAATATATGATGTTATCACATTCAATAGCATAATTCATTAACAAACATGACAAATACACCCATGGAATAATAATTCAAATATTTGCAAGATACCAATTGGACGGGAAAAGAGTATTTCTATTAATATATGATTAGTAGAAGTGAAAAAGTTATAGACTTTCGTTTCAGCACGGTTCAGAACTGAGAAAATAATTTCCTTCCAGCTGGGCCTCCACCAAAGGCAAGCTCATATAAGAGAGAGAATGAAGTTCTCAAGCAATAAGGGAAGAGCTTGGGGGCTGAACATTGTGTTCAGACTTAAAGGACAAAGGGATGGAGACTCAATATGAAGTAAATAATTTCTCCAGAGTAACTTTGCTCTCAAAGTTGAATTCTTTCTCCTGTTTTCCATAGCTCCGAATTGACCCATTTATAGCCTTCAAATGGAACTGAAGGACCGATTCAGAACGTTTCTAGTATATGGAAGGCCAAGGATCATAGATCTCATGTCATGACATGGAAACTCGACACCATTTTTCATTTTTGGGCACAAATTCCAATGTACGTGGGTTGTAGTGGTGCAGCCTGCATAAGCATATGTTGTATAGTAGGCAAGGTGCGTACATGTGGAAAAAAATGTATTTTTAGCTTTGGGATTTGCAAAAAGGGATGACAAGTTTGCATAGGGAAATGGAAAAAGGCCTTCTTTGCAAGATTGCATAGGATGAGGAAAATCTTTCTATAACACCCGTATCTATATTTTTTTTTGTTTTTTCACCACCCAATCGTCATTGGTCATTTTCGGGGTGCCATGTGGCACCTTCTCATTTGTCGATCCTGCCTAGTCAAACTCCTGTGTGTTATCTAGTGAGTTTTCAAATGTCACACTGTCATGATCTCACGTGGAAACTCCTAGATGGTGACACGTGGTGTCACCTATCACCTTGTCACCATGTTGATGTCACTTCCACGTCAGTTGTCGTACGACCATGCGGTGTCCATACAATGCCACGTGGAACCTTTTTACTGACCGAAAGGGGGGTCAAAAATGCCACGTGGCAGCCTCCTATGTTTCCATGTCAGCTTGTTGACATCAGCAGTATTTCATGCTGACATCATATCTGCACAGTTAGTTTTTGATGTCAGCATTACAAATGATGATGCCACCCTTTGACTTTGACCAAAACTTTCACTGACTATAACTTCTTCGTTATAGATCCGTTTGAGGTGTCGTTTACACCGTTGGAAATCTTGCAATGAGCACTTCAAATTGGCACTATTTTTTCTGGATTCCAATGACTTTGATTTTTGGGCCTTCTAGATCCTCCTGGATCATTTCTCCCCACTAAAGGACTTTTGGACCCCAAAAGTGTACATCGTGAGATCATACATGTCTCTTTGATTTACAATAGAACCCATACCCTTTGATACCTTAACAAAAGGCCTAAAATATCATTATGTTGCATAAATCAATGATGTTATACATGTCATCACTATTACAAAAAGTTCCCTTCTATGGGGTTTTATAAGTAACAAGTGATTTACAATAATGGCCACTATTGACTAACTCATTTTTGTTTCCATCCTTTCAGTCATCAAGATGAATGGATCCTTCTTCTCGAGTTGTCTCTTTTTAGGTAGTTGGCCTTCTTCCAGTAGCTGGATTCCTTTTTGAGTTGCTTCATCGATTGATTCCTTCACAGGTGCTTATCCAACCTTCTTTTTCTTCTTGGAATGTAGCTCTAGATAGAGGGTCCAACATGTGGCTTCCTGATGTCCACCCTTGTTTCAATAGGTGCAATGTTTTTTCCTCTTCTAGGTTTTCTTTGCCTTACTTTTCTCCTCATGTGGAGAAGGGTCTTCATGTCTTGAGTTCTTCCTGGTTTCCATAACCTTCCTATACAAACCCATTCTTCTCCAACACTTGTAAATAGAATGGTTATTCATACCACAAAATGTACATGGTTTCCTATGCCATAATCTTTGCTTTTCATTGTCAATATTTTTATACTCAAAAGGAACATTGGAATAATGAGACTTCTTATACCTTTCTTGGTTGTCTCTAGTGATGGTTTGGCAAGGAGAACTTCCCTCATTTCCTCCTTCATGACACTCATATACCCTTGGATATGACTCATAATGATGATCATCAAAATGATATGATGTGCTCTTATCCTACATTGACTCAAAGGAACATTGGAATAATGAGACTTCTTATACCTTGCTTGGTTGTCTCTGGTGTTGATCTGGAAAGGAGAACTTGCCTCATTTCCTCTTTGATGACGCTCATATCCCCTTGGATATGACTCATAATAATGATCATTAGAATAATATGATGTTCTCTCAGCCTTCATTGATTCAGTCTCATCACTTGAAGACTCACTTGCTTCTGTGGTTTTAGAGTTTCTTTCATCATTGGTTTTGGAGCATTCTCCAATCTCTTCTCTGACATATCCTTGTTTTGCATGTCGAGGTAATTTCACTACTTCGATGGGATTCATAATTCCTTGGCCGTTGGTTCCAAGGCATCCTCTGTCTTATCCCATTTTCTTCATTAGATTCAAGCCAATGCCCTTGGTGTGTTGTTCAAAGATTCCAAAAGTAGCATCAACATTGATGAGGGAAGAAACTAAACATGGAGAATCATTTACCTCCATTCCTTTTTGTGATGCAGGGTCATCTTCCCGAAGTATGACCAACTGCTCCTCCTAGTTGGATGAAGTTGTTGATGAGGCTTATAGGAAACCACCTTGGTTCCCTAGTGTCTGGAGAGCAACCTCTATCATCTGAAAAAATGTGCAATTATCAACATCATCATGACAAGAACCATAACTAGTATACATGCCATGGCCACAAGATGAACCTTGTGTTGCTTCTTTTGTGGAGCATTTTCCTATTTGCTCCTCCACAGCTTGTAGTTGCAGCTAGAGTTTGCTCTTTTCTTCTTCAGACTCTTGAAGCAACCTCACCTGCAATATTCATCAATCCTGCTCTGATACCACTTGATATGAGACCGGGGTGACCTTGTTACAAATATTTACTCGGTTTTATGCCACTCAATTAAATGTCATATTTAATATCATTTTTTATTGAACTTGATTGTGTTAAAAGGTGAAATTGAAGTGATTAAGAGGCTTGAGTTCAAATTGAAGTTAACTTGGTAAAGAATATTATTAAATCTCATATACCATTAATTAATGCATCCAACAACTTAACTGTGGAAATAAGGAACATACAAAACATGAGATAAGCAGCCAACACATAAGGACAAGGAATCACCACTTGATAATGGAATTCGCCCAGGGTGGGCTACATATTCAAGCTCTGCTCAACCACATATCTGCTTCATTCGCTTCTTTAAAATATTCTCTCCTTTACATGTAAAAGGGATGCAGTCCCATTCCTAGTGATAACATCGAAGAAGGTACTCTTATGTGTAAAAAGTTGATTCTCACAAATATGTGACAAAATATCTCCTATAATGGGGAAATCTCCATGGAAAAATACATGGGATAAGTTATCACATAAGTGGAAATAATAGGTTATCCTATGAAAATACAAAGGATTTCAATTCTCACAACAAGTGGCAATGTCTCTTCCACAAGAGGCGATCTCTTCTGATGAAGGTTGATCTCTCGCAAGCAATAATGTAGCATGGTTGGCAAAGCTCCTCTTTGAATCTGTTTATTAGATTCAAGCATAATCAACATTGCCTTGGTTTGCATGAAAAGGACAATATGATGAGTTTTCCTGCAATAGATCAGGTCTTATTGCCTTGCTGCAACACTCAATGCTCATCAAAATCTGCAACATGCATACATCTTTTGCAAAATTTCATAAAGATACCAAAACTACAAAATCATCATGCTTACATCGGGTTTTCTGCCATAAGCCTCATGATCGGATACTCGGATTGAAAAATGGACATTAACATTGCCATCGTGGTGAGAAATAATGTAGAAATGACTTCCAAATCATTCCAATCTGACACCATCACCTTCAATCCCTCATGGGATATTTGCCTTGTAAAGCATGTCATTAGTGCGCAATCATTACTCCTGTACCCTACATTGAAATTTGTGCTCGTGCTTTCTTGTTGGGTGCTGACTCTCGAGCTATGCATTAGGCGAATTTTAAAATAATAAAAGTGGAGTGAACTTAATAAGAAGTCCATTTGGTATGTTGGTAGTCAGAGATTTAATTAAGTATTTGGTTGGGGTAGGTCTGAGGGTCAAACCCCGTGGACCCCCCTTTTATCCTTTTGTTATAAATTCATGCATTAATATAGTTTTATAAACTATATTAATAGTATAATCAACCTACAATAGTTACCATTACTGTGTATTGGAGTCATAACTTCAAACCAATTGTGCGACGTGACATGTGCACGGTCCCTCCACATTAAAGTATAACCATTGGATAGTGCTTGTTGGATTTATGGGATGCACTGGATAAGGGGGCCACCGACCATTCTGTTCTCTAGATTCAACATCAACAAGTCTGAGCCAGCCCATATCTATTTTATTTTATTTTCACCGCCCATCCCTCATTGGGAATTTCTAAGGTGCCACGTGGCACCCACTGATTGGGTCACATGGTGCCTTCTCATTTTTCGATCCTACCAAGTAAAACTGCCTACATGTCATTTAGTCAGTTGTCAACTATTTCCATGTCGTGATGCCACGTGGAATATCCTGGATGGTTCCATGTGGCTCCACCTATTTCCCCATCACCCTGCTAACATCACTACTACATCAATTTTTCTACGACCACATTGCATCCATACAATGCCATGTGGCACCCTTTTACTAGTTGAAAGGGGGGGTCAAACTAGAAAATCACCATGCCACATGGAAGCCTCTCATAGTTCCAAATTATCATGCTAGCATCAGTAGTACGTCGTGTTGACATCATCTTTGCACAATCTACTGTTGATGTTGGAAGTACGGATGATGATGTCACCCTTTGACTGGTTGACCAATTTTTTTACCGACCATAACATCTTCATTCTAGCTTCATTTGAGGTTATGTTTGCATCATTGGAAAGCTTGCGATGAGCACTTCGAATTGACGCTATTTTTTTTTGGATTCCAAACACTTTTATTTTTGGGCCTTCTCGATCCTCCTGGATCACCTGGTGCATTCAACTTCTTAATATGAGGAATTCGACTGGTAACCTCATTTCCTTCTATGAGTAGATTTGATGTTATCACACCCATATCATCCCTTGGAATACCCATGTCTAGATTTATGTTCAGTAGGGGGGGATTCTTAGTTCTAGTGTTGGTGAGGGTTTTCCATCCTTTTTCAGTATCATAGAGCCTTTACTCATTTAGGTGAATTGTCCATTTGGTAATTCTTTTTCCTACCTTATAAATCCTTGTACCATGGAAAGAATTAATGGGTCACTCAATGAGGGAGGACCATCTTGTACATCCCTAGATATGTTGGGAGAAGTCATGATGACCACCTCATTACCACCACTTAGTGGGATGGGTACTCCCATATCTATTCCTTTGGCATCCAGTCATTCCATATGAGGGATTCCAACAGTGACATCATTTCCTTCCATGAATACACCCGATTTTAGTACACCCGGTGCATCATCTCATATGACCAAACCTATTTTTGGTGGAGGGAAAGGCCTTAATATTAATACTGAAAGTGGATTCCCATCTATTTTTGGTGACCCTATAGATAGCCTAGTGATACCAAATGATGGTTTTCCTTTTGGTTGGAATTTTAACCCTGGGTTTGGTCCTACCCATAATGTTTTTCCTAATGTTGGGGGAAGTTATGTCTCTGGGGGCACTATTGTACCTAGGGGAAGTTATATGGGGGGGATCAGTGTTTTCATACTCTACCAACATTCCCTTTGCATCTAATTCTAGTCATGTTCTAGGAAATTATTACATGAACGTCAACTAAGGAACCCCTCCCCAAGGAGGCCCTTGCACTTTTCTTTCCTTTGGAAATGTTGGTGCCCCTTTTATGGCCATCTTGAATATTCCTGGAATGCCTATGGGGTTTTCGGTTTGGTTGATGACAATTCCGCATGTTCCAAATACTCTTGAAAATTCTTTGTCATCTATTTCTCCTCCTTCCTCTTCTCGTAAAATTCCATCTCCCAGTAACCAAAAGTTTAAAAGGAATTAAAAGAGGAAGAATAAGAAAAATAAGTGAAGGAAAACAAAGACGTTACCAACCACTTGTTATAGAGAAAATATCACCAATTAGGATAGTAAGATATATCTAGGATCTCCTACTTCTCCTATACATACAAGGGGATAAAATTCTATGGTTCTCCATAGAAACAAGCAATTAGATTCACAATTACACCATGAAATGATCGAATTGGATACCTTTTCTTGAAGGTTGTCCTTGCGTGTCATTGGCTACTGTAGTCTCAAAAATATTGCTCCAGCTCCTTCAACCTTCTACCTACACACAAGTGACAAAGAAATGCCTTCCTGCTTCTCTTCTTAGCATTAGAATCCTAGATCTAGCTTGGATCTAAACTAATCTATGAATAAATAAACCAAATATAAGATATATCATGGAACATGAACAATATGAAAGGGGAAAACCAATGATATATATATCAAAATTAAATAAGTACATGAATGCACTTTACCTCTAGGTGTAGATGCACTCCTCTTTTCCCATTGCTCCTTGCTCCTCCTTAGCTTTTCAACCAAGCTAGGAAACCTAACTACAACTGATGTAGAATGGAAAATCACCTATGTATTTTGGTATATAACTCTGTGAATGATTATTCCTCCTCATGCTCAATATTTTCCTTCTTTTTATAGACTCTTGGAAGAGGCTTGGGAGAGCTTCTAGATCTTCTAGAAACCTATGGAGACTCGAATGGCGTGATTTCCAAGGCTCATTCCATGAAGAATCAACTCATCCTTCGCTCATATATTAAAAACTCCACAAATATATAATGTTATAGAGGATGTTTCTTATTGTACACTACTTTCAATGGACATGTCACTAGTTTTCTATGTATGACTAGCGATGCCCTTCAAAAACTGACCGAATCTAGAGTTGGGGGCTATGTTTCAGCTATCATCTTCTGCTAAGTTCCTCCTAACATGGTAGGGTAAAAATTAAGGCTATAAAATAATCCCCCTAATGTGTGAGGTCAGGAAAGGAATGGATGGTTGAAACACATTACAATAAACTGTCACCAATGTGAGGCAACATGAGGAGAGAAAAAAGAGGTCTGGAGGTCAAAGAGTAACTACAATAAAACATCAAGGATAAATACATGTATAGAACATACCCAAGGTAGACATACCCAAACTCTAAAGAGTCTCAAAGCATGGCCGCAAAAACAATACATTATGGACATGAAATGCAAGACCATGGCCATGAAATAATACATAATGGATCCATGTCATCAATGAGATCATTTCCATGAGAAAATACAATGTGGATTTATTTCACAACATATACATTAGAAAGACAACGAGCACTAAGGATAGTTCCCCTAAAGTCTTCAAAGTACTCATAGATAAGTGATATACTCCATCACAACTTGGGAGGGGTTCTATGAAGGAATGATTCGGCCCCAAACCCAAGTTATTCAACTCAAAACTCGATGGTACAATTCTAGAACATGTGAAAATATGAGATGATGTTGATCATGGTATAAATTTTATGATTACCGTTCATTGAGGTATAGCATTAACAGACACAAGGGGACCCACTAATGATGAAAATGGGCCCAAATATACCTAGTACAATATAGCAAGTGTGAATATATGATATGATGTTAAACACTCATAGAATCGATCTATCAATGATGGAAACTCACTGTCAATTGCAAGGAGGCCTACCACTGAGGACTACAAGCTCCAAGGTACTAACTAGTTTCTAGATCCCTCTACTGGATAATGTGTTGAAGTTGATAGGAAGAGATCCATAGAAGGAGGGCCTTAATGTATCCCCTATAAATAGACATGAAACATTCACCGAGAGATTATGCAGAGAGATAGAATCACCAAGTACAACTGACACATGGATGGATGACTCAAATATTCAAAAAAAACATAGATGGTTGACTCAAGATGAAACTTCCCTTGAACATATAGCATGACACAATGAGGACTTGGTAGAAAGACTCAAGAGTTGGACTAATATAGTGGAACAATGTAGGAGGCACTGAATCACTCTCCATAATGACTAGAAGAGTAACCAATCGACGAAATATTTGCAACTCATATTACTAGTATAACTCCTAGGCAAGATATAACCCAACTATAAGATAATGACTCAAATAGGTTCTATGTTCAATGGAGACTCGACTGACATTGACATTTTTTAAATAGATCAATGGTAAAAAAAAAACCCACTAATTTTTTATTTTTTTTGGTTTTTTAGTGTATCCTTCATGGTTTAAAAAGTGCTAAAGAGAGATAAAAGTGTTCTTTATAGTGTCTTTTTCCTTCGGTTTTAAGGATCCTGAAAAATATTTTAATGTATACTCATGAGGTGTTTGTTCCGTGTCTCTTTACAAGTCTAAAAAAGAGGTAAAAGGTTACTCAAAAAGTGTCATTTTCATTTATTTTTACGAGTATGAAAAACAGGTCAAAGGATACTCATTTAGTACCTTTTTCATGGTTAAACAAGCATGAAAAAGGGGTAAAATTTAGCTCATCTAAATAGAATGAGTGGATTAACAACATGCTTCTATGTTCCAAGAACATGGAATTGAACTAAGTAATCATGAATGAAAATGGGTATTGGAAATTGGGGTCCACTCTTAGCATCAATTCTCTCCATGGGTAGGTGGATACAAAATGGAGGCGAAGTAATGCAAGAGGAGAATGGGAAAGGGCTATCGAAATAGAGATAAGTGGAATATAGGAAAATATATGTGCAATGGGAGGGTGTATAACGTGAGAAAAAACTACATAAGTGATCGTAAAGATACTATAAAAAAGTTGGGAACTCCCTTAGGAAATGGACATAATATAGATGAAGTGAGGAGAATGAGTCTTAACGTCAAGTCATGGTAGGGTTACAGGAGGGTTCCCAGGCCTACAAGAAATCACATCATGGGAACCGAATGAGAATCTGGGTGCTAACTAGGGCTCCCATGGAGAGTAGGTACTACCATACAAGTTACGATGTGCAAAAAATGGAATGGATGATGCCACAACCTAACGAGATCAAACCTAAAGCATCTGTTGACAGAATGGATAGTAAATTATGCAAATCATTGATGTAGGGAAAAAATTGTCCCTATATTCCAATTTGAGAACAAATAACTCAAGTTTAGTGGAAGTCTCCATTTATGGAAAAAAGAGAGTCCCCATAATCCTATCAGCACATGTAAACTAGATTATGGGATCAAAATGCATAGTGAAATAAGAAAAAGTAAATATTTTTTTATTTTTAGATACAATATATGAAAAAAAATCACTCACACCACACACATATACAAGGCACTACACATTGTGGTATTTTATTCAAAATAGACCTCATTGCTAGGCATAGGCCAAGGATCTTGATCATCACTGATGAAATCATGAGCCAATGTTGGAATAATATATCTCACTATGTTGAGGCCATGCCACATAGGAGCAAATTTATGTGGTCAAAGATACTCATCATGAGTAGTTTTATGAGTGATGAATTATCCTTGATGATTCCCATAAATACATCAAGGAGGTACAAAACGTGAATCTTCGATGGAAGGAAAAGTAGAGAATTATGGAAATTAACGTATCATGGTGGTTTATGCAAAATAGAGCTCATTGCTAGAAACAGGCCAAGGGTATTGATCATAACCAATGAAATCATGAGCTGATGTTGGAATCATATGGCTCACCATGCCAAGGCCATGCCACATAGGAAAAAAATTATGTGGTCAAAGATATGCATTGTGAGTAGTTTCATGAGTGATGAAAGCTCCTTGATTACGCCCATCAAGACATGAAGGAGGTACAAAATGTGAATCTTTGATGGAAGGGAAAGTAGAGAATTATGTGGAAAGTTCCAAAAAATATAACCAAGGAAGAAAAGGATCAATATTGGGAGGTCTACTGGATGCCACAACAAATTCCCTCAATCCCATATCAAGAATCATCATGATAACTCTCATGGGTTCCAAATCAGAGTGGATGGATTCTCAATGATGCTCATTTTCCCTAAATTTCCAATGGAAGACATGACATCTATGATGGTCACTTTTGAATGCAACTTAGTTTCTAGGAAATCATGTGAACTCAGAGAGTCAATAACCCTTGTAGGTGGAGTAGGAATATCACACTCTGTTACACATTTGTTATAGCAAGATTTGCCTCACCATTGCTATCTTTCATAGAGGGCCTTTTTCCATTTCCCTATGCAGAATTATCATCCCTTTTTGATGAATCCAGAACTAAAAATATACATTTTTCCACATATACTCTCCCTATATGCTATGAAAGATGTGTATACGCTGGCTGCTCCATTACAACCTGCGTACATCAGGATTTGTGCCAAAAAATACAAAATGAGGTCGGGTTTCCATGTCACGACAGAAGATCTCTGATCCTTGGCCTTCCATATACTAAAAACGTTCCAACTCGACCCTTCAATGGCATTCTGAAGGCTATAAGAGCACAATTTTGATCTATGGAAAAGAGGAGAAAGAATTCAACTTTGAGAGAAAAATTACTCTAGCTAAATTACTTCATATTGATTCTGCATCCCTCTGTCCCTCAAGTCTGAACATAGTGTTCATCCCCCAAGCTCTTTCCCTATTGTTGAGAGGACCTCATTGCCTCTTTCCTATGAGCTTTCCTTTGGTGGAGGATTGAAGTGGTGGAGACCCAATTGGAAGGAACTTGGTTTCTTGGTTTTGAACCTTGCCGACACGGAAGTCTGTATCATTGTCACTTCTGCTAATCAATTATTAATAGAAATACTCCTTTCCCGTCCTATTGATATCTTGCAAATATATGATTATTATCCATGTGCATGTTTGTAATGTTTATTATGGATTATGCTATCTGATGCGATAACCTCTTATATATTATCATTGTATACTTGCTTTGCTCGTTTGTTGAGAACTTCTTGCAGGTATAAAGCTTTGGGTCAAAGTGCTCAACGGTGGAACATCATCAAACGTTGGATCAAGGTAGGACTCTTTATTATATTTCACATTAGTTTATATAGAATATGTTGGAATTTAGTTGATTTAGGCAGTCATAACTGTCTTTTGTGGTTTACCCTTGGCCATAGGGAGTTTTCCCCTTGTAACAGAAATGACGACTCCACTGGGGAGAGATCTTCCTTCTAAGGGTTGAATTAATTTTTATTCTTACATTGCTCTTTTTCCTTAATGTTTCTTGTCGTATCACTACTTGACATGTCCTGTTCACTCTGGGTCTAAGTTTTCAGTCTTTGGCCCTTGTCTGGCCTTGTTTTAAAGCATATACGCCATTTTTTCCTTGACAGTCGCATATACAGGCTTGTTGTCTTACTGCAAGAAGCGTATATATGCTATGTTCTCCTGAACAGTCGCGTATACCACTTCCCCTGGCTTTCTTTCTTGGTTTAGTGACTGTTGGGTAGGATTTGAAGATTGTTGAGCCTTCTTAGGTCTCTGTAGTGTCTATTGAGATCATATGGGATGACAGGAAACCTGTTTGGAGTTGAATTTTTGGGCAGAGTCTTTCTCTTTGTTTTCCATTTTTTATTTTTCCTTGTTCTCTAGATTGTTTGTGTGGTTTCTTGGTATTCTGCTCAAGTTATTGATTTTATACACAGTAGAATTTATATATCAGGTTGCTCATCAGTCCGTGCATTTTCTTTTTAGTATATTGAAAATACAAAAAATAGGCATTTTGCATTGGTTGGCATTTTCGTCTTGGAATCTTTATCATTAGCTTAGCACATTTAGTGAAAGATTGTATTTTAGTTCTGGATTGCAGAGTTGAAATTGAAGACTGTATTGTTCTTATTAGCATATCATTCATTGAAAAGTTAAAGATAGACTTTGCATTATATCCGTATTTATTTTCTTACAGAGTCATAACACCATGAGTTTCACTTCCATACCTTTTTGAGTAACCACGTCCAATTAAATTTATGCTTTAAACTAAAATTGATTAGTCATGATTTTATTTTTAGGGTGCACAAACTAGCCTAGGATTTAGTGCCTTGGAATAGGATCTTGTGATTAAACTTCTCCAAGGCAATTAAATCAACATATGTGTCTGAGACATGGAGTTGAGAAGTCCATTGTATAATTGGTAATATCAGGAGGCTCCGCTCACACCGGAGTTAATCACAAGGTCGCGCGAAGTTAGTTGAAGGTATAACCCTTGGATACTCACCTAGCATCAGAGATTTTTCTATGGATTTATTCGTATTTGGGGATCTTGCTAGTACCCATACCTCTGTGAAAGGTGAGACTTTCAAGGTTTTGGTCTTTGCTACCCTACCCATACGGTGATCTGGACTTATGACTGCTCGCCTGTGTATCAATTATACAATGGTTGATTAGTTTCTTGACTTAGGTATCTCATAGGTTACTTGCAAGGGTTATTCTACTTGTATCCTAGGTTAGATAGGGGTCGGACAACACACAACCTTTATGGAGGATTACCTCTCTGGGGGGATCTGACCAACTGGTTGTTAAGCCCATGAGGGCCCTTATAACTAATTATGTTACCTCCAAACTTTAGCGAGGAGTCTCAGGTCCCTCTTGGATGAGACATACCTTCTTTAGTGAGGGAGGCCACTCAGCCACTTTAGCCCGTTTGCATGCATATTGGTCGTTTGACCTTTTGGTATGCTCTTTGATTATTAGTTGACCATAGGATTCCGTGATGAGTCTTTTTTATCATGGATAGTGGAGTTCCTTTTTCTCCCTCATTTACTACTACCCCCCCCATGACGTTCATGGGGGAAAATCTGTCTTCTTTTTATAGTGGTATGCAGAATTATGGTACTTAGTCAATGCCTTGGGTCTCTAATCATTTTTTCTCATGGTATGTTTGATATGTCTTCGCATTTTCCATCCTTTGTCTCACCTCCTTATGCAAATACAAGTTTTGGGTCTGGGGACATGATGCCTCCTTCTTATCCCTCTCCATTTGGTGGGAGTCATATCCTTCAAACTCCTCTTATGGTAGGAGGTTGGAATCTTCCTTCCTATGAATCCACTATGCGAGAAGTGCCCAACTATGCAATCATTCTACTTATTACACTCCATCCACCCATCCTTCTTCCACCATGTCGGTTCCTGTGAACACTTTTCCCATGGCTGACCTCCATCTTTCCTCTGTTGTTTCATTCAGGGGAAGTTATTCTTGTAGTATGGGAAACCCCCCTGATGAAGTTCCTTCGTCTGGGGGAAACATATATCCTCACGTGAGTGAACCTTGTCATGTTTATTTATCTTCTCAAGCGGCTTCCTCAGTGTTGATTCCCTTACAACCCTTTATGAATCAGTATGGCAAAGGATACTATCCTGTTGAACAGGGACATGGTATAAACCAAGATCCTTCCTGGCTTGCAATTTATTAGAACCAATCTTTCCTTGGAATTTGATCTCAAATGCCACAATTCATCACTTTCGTGAGTCCGGTCATTGCTATTCATACTAGAGCTCCATCTCCTACCTCTACTATGTTGCAGAACTGAGAAGGGGTGGTGAATTAGTTGTTACCATGCTTAAACAATTATGCTTATTTTAACTCTTTACAATGCACTCAATGATAATCACAATAATTTAGGGAAATGAGTAATAACACATTCAACATCAGTCACACATATGAGATACACAGAGACAGATATTTCCTGAGGAAACCCATAAGGGGTAAAAACCTCTTCTTCTTTATATGATAAGTAATATTTACATTTGTTACATTATCATACATATGATCACCAACCTATAATGAGGTTGCAACCTCTATTTTGCAAGCTGCTACTTGCTGAGAGCACCAACTCTCTGGTTTCTCTAGCACCAACTAGAAGGAAGCACCAACTCCTTGGTTTCTCTAGCACCAACTAGAGGGAAGCACCAACTCCCGGGTGTTCCAGCACCAATTGGATGGAACCACCAACTTCCAATCATACAGGCACCAACCTGTAAAACTGAGAACAACAGTTCTCCCTTGCACCACCCTGCCACCTTGATTTTTCTGGCTGCAACCAAATGGAAGTTACAACTCCCTTTGTTCAAGAACCCACTTGAACCTTTGAGGAAAACAGTCCTCCCTAGCGCCACCCTACCACCCTAAAATATAAAGTTTGTTATCTATGAATTTATCACAGTGATACAATATTTATCATTGGCTTACCAGGCTTATCACTGTTCTGCTATGCTGCTTTGTTCTCCTATACCAATGTCTCTCTGTCTGCATCTTCTTACAATTTTGGATCTTATGTTTTTCTCTACCAGAGAACCTCAGTTGTGAGATTCCTTGACATCTCCAACTCCTGATATCCAAACCTCCGGTATGGAGTCTTTGACATTTCGTGATTTCACATTTCGCGACTTCAGGTTTCGCGACTTCGAGACTCCTGTTAGTAAGAGTTCTTGACATCCTCAACTCTCGGTATCTGAACCTCCGGTATGAAGTCTTTGACATTTCGTGATTTCACATTTCACAACTTCGGGACTCTTGTTAGTAAGAATTCTTGACATCCCCAACTCCCGGTATCCGAAATCCCGGTATCCAAAACTGTCTCCTGCTTTTGGGATTTCGACGTTTCAAATTTCGCGATTCCGGGACTCCTGATGAAGAAGATTATTGACTCTTCCAACTCCCAGTATCCAAAACTCCGAAATGGATTTATTTCCCGATCTACAAAACTCTTCGTTTATGTGCCTATTTCGGGATTTCGGGATTTTGGATTTTGCAACTGCGGGACTCCTGTGTTGAAGAGTCTCAACTCTTGACTTCTCAATTTCTCAGTATCCGAAACTCCGAAGTGGAGTTTATGCTTCTGAGTTTATGCCATTTTCCCTGTGTTGTTGATCTTCCTTGCCTGCCTGTTTGCCATCAAATGAACAAGCACACTCTTGCACTCTGCGTGCACCACTACACTTTCTCTTCTGAGCTTATGTTGTCCCTATTTTTCCATCATTGCATACTCTGATATTTCCATCAATGACAAGCATACCTGCCTATAAACATGCTAATAATATCCCCCTTTGGCATTGATGGAAACCTTGAATGACTGCGCTAATCTGTTTGGACCTCCAACTGTAGCATTCGGTCAGGACTGCTTCTTTTCTCCCCCTTTGACATCAATGTCAAAGAAAACATGCTCCCCCTGAGTTGTTGCAAAATTTTTAGGAGGTATCAGATATTCAATCAATACAACACTCCCCCTAACATGATGGATTCTCTTAGGTGTGAGACGGGATGACACCCAACTTTTGTCGAAGATATTCAAATGGTGTCTTGGCTAGGGGTTTAGTAAAGATGTCTACAATTTGTTCTGTGGTTGGAATATAATGGACCTTAACAACCTGATTGGTGACCTTCTCTCTTAGAAAATGGTATTTTATGGGAATATGTTTGGTCTTGGAGTGGAGTACAAGATTCTTAGACACACTAATGGCACTAGTGTTATCACAATGAATTGGGATCGGTGTTGCGTATTTTACCTCCAAGTTTGCAAGTGTCTGAATCATCCATAACACCTGAGTGAAACAAGTAGCAACAACAATGTACTCTGCCTCTATAATTGATAAGGAAATGGAACCTTGCTTTTTATTGAGCCATGCTACTAATGAGTCACCCAGGAAGAATGCTCCTCCACTGGTGTTTTTTCTCTCATCAACACAGTTTGCCCAATCTGCATCTGAATAGGCAATTAATTGAAAATTCTGATTTCTGGGATACCACAGACCATAAGTCATTGTTTCTTTCAAATATCTGAATTTCCTTTTAACAGCTAGCAAATGACTCTGTTTAGGTGCAGACTGATATCTTCCTACCATTCCAACAACATGCATTATGTCTGGGCGAGATGTTGTGATATACAACAGGTTGCCTATCATTGACCTATATGAACTTTGATCAACATCAGGTGAGTCGTCATCCTTGCTTAATTTGCATCCAGTGACCATAGGTGTGCCCACAGGTTTAGAATCTTCCATTTTAAACCTTTTCAACATTTCTCTTAGATATTTTTCTTGAGAAAGAAAAAATGACAGTTCACCTATCATAGACATTTCAAACTCAGACTCCATGGTAGAAACAAACCATTTTACCAATGAATCCTTATTACATCCGAAGATGATGTCATCTACATAGACCAACACAATGAGCAAATCATCACCCTTTGTTTTGATATATAGATTGTTGTCAATTGTTCCTCTCTTGAACCCTTTGCCTTTGAGATACGTATCCAGTATGTGATACCAGGCACGATGAGCTTGTTTTAACCCATATAAATCTTTCTTCAGCTTCCATACTAAGTCAGAGTTATTAGACGGTTCGAAACCCTTTGGTTGCTCCATATAGACTTCTTCATTTAAATCTCCATTTAGAAAAGGTGACTTGACATCCATTTGATAGACTTTAAACCTTTTATGATAAGCATAGGCAAGAAATATTCTGATAGCTTCCAACCTTGCTACGGGTGAAAATGTTTCATCAAAATCCAATCCTTCTATTTGAGCATAGCCTTTACAGACCAATCTTGCTTTGTTCCTGACAACTTGTCCCTGCTCATTCAACTTATTCTTAAAGATCCATTTGGAACCAATGATATTTTTACCTTCCGGTCTATGAACCATCTCCCACGTATTTTTTTTCTCAATTTGATCAAGTTCGTCATTCATTGATTTAACCCAATGTTCATCTTTGCTAGCTTCATTAAAATTCTTGGGTTCCAGCATGGATATGAAATTTATATGTGATTGTTCGGTGTTTTTGATTAGCTTTCTCCTGGTTTGTACACCTTTGTCTTTTTCACCAATTATCTGACTTGTAGGATGATTCTTTTGAGTGATTCTGGAGGAGGAATTTGATGTTGTCTACTGATTTGAGTCTGTCTGAATGTTTGTGTCTTCATCTGATTTAGAGTCTTCATTTTTTTATTCTTGGACCTATTCATCTTCGGCTTTAGCTATGTCTTCTGTAGAAGACTCATTACTGTACACCTCTCTTGCTGGGATTCCTTCATCAAATTTTACATCAATACAGTCAACCATTTTATGCAGCCTCTTATTATAGCATCTGTATCCTTTACTGTTTGTAGCATACCCCAAGAAGATACCTTCATCAACCCTGTCATCATATTTGCCAAGGTTCTCATCATTATTCATTATGTAACATTTACTCCCAAATACTTTGAAGTGTTTAATTGAAGCAAGTCTCCCAAACCACAGTTCATAAGGTGTCTTGTCACTTTGTGGTCTGAGGTGGGCTTTGTTAAGAACATGGACTGATGTGTGTATTTCTTCTACCCAGTAGGTTTGACCAATGTTCTTCTCATTCATCATTAACCTGGCCATTTCCTGCACTGTTCTGTTTTTCCTCTCAACTACTCCATTTTGTTGTGGAGTTCTTGGGATTGTGTATTCTCTCTTGATCCCATGCTTATCACAGAATTCCTTTAAGTCACTTGACATAAACTCTCCTCCTCGGTATGATATTACTGCCTTTAACCTCTTGCCTGTTTGAGTCTCAGTTAAAGCCTTAAATATTTTAAACTTCTCAATTGCTTCAGCTTTTTCTTTGAGAAATGCAACCCAAGTAAGTCTGGAGTAATCATCAATAATCAACATGAAGTAGTTTTCTTTCCATGTGCCTTCCTGTCTTGATGGCCCACATAAATCCATATGAACTAGTTGAAGTGGCTTCTCTGATGAAGTATAGCTCTTGGACTTAAACTGTGTCCTGTTTAGCTTTCCTACTTGGCAGGGTTTACACATTGAATCTTGGGGCTTTGATATTATCGGAAGATATTTTACTGCCTCAAGATTTCTGAGTTTGATTAAGTGGTCAAAGTTTATATGTCCAAGTCTCCTATGCCATAACCAGTTTTCATCATGTTTTCTTAGATGACATTCTTCTCTATTTTCCTTCAACACATATACATTATTTTCTGTCCTTATGCCTTTGGCCACCACTTGTCCTGAGTTTACAGACTTTATCTTGCAGTCCTTGGACGTGAACATCACTTCACATCCTCTGTCACATATTTGACTTACACTGAGCAGATTATGTTTCAACCCATCTACAAGTAGAACATCTTGGTCTTTTCCTTTTCCATTACTTAAACTCACCATCCCTTTACCCTTTATTTTACCTGGAGCATCATTTCCAAAGGTTACGTTTCTTGATTTGCTTTCACTTAGAGATAGAAACTTACCTTTGTCTCCCATCATATGTTTGGAGCATCCACTGTCTATGTACCAAGGGTTCATTTTTTGTTGAGTTGACAAAACTAATCCACACTTGTCACTTTCTTTCTTCTTCCAAAACTTGACATTTTCAGCAAGGGAATTCAAATCTGGTTCATAGTTCTTTAATCGACAGTAAACAGATTTATGTCCATAGTTATGTCAGATGTATCATTCAATCTCATTGTTCAATAGGTCAAACTTATTGTTTCTGCGTTGTCTACTCATTGGTTGTTGATTATTTCTTGACCTCCTTAGTTGCATGTCCCTAGACTTAATTTGGCGATTTGCAATCTGTAAAGGTTTGTTACTTGGCTGCATCATTCTTTGTTGTGGAAAGTATTTATTCCTTTGAAATCTTAATTTCTCATGTCTAAGTCTTAAGGAACAATTTATAGCTTTGTGACCAAAGTTAGAACAGTAGAAACAATAGCCATAGGAAAATTCTTTGTACTTGGAAAATGGTTGTCTTCTTTCAGCAAATCGATTTCTTCCATGCTGATGACATCTTTCAGCAAGGACCGCATTATTTATTTGTTCTACAGATGCAGTCCTGGCACCTTTTTCCTTTGTTTCTGCAGGTTTGTTGTTGTCATTGGTTGTACATTTGACAAACTTGATGGGTTCTTCGTTTCTTGGCTTGCCACTACTTGATCCCTCTTCATAACCCAAACCAGTTTTCAGATTTGGATTCCTTTGCTAATTCAGAACGGTGGCTAATCCTTCTGAGGCTTTGATACTTGACAGATTCTGATTATACAAGGCTTGAAACTTCTCCATCTCTTTCCTAGTTTTCACTACTTCTTGTTCTAATGCTTCACATCTTGCCTTCTTTTCTGATAGTTGTCGTTTCATAATGTCTTCGATTTTATTTGCCTCTTCTAATTCTACTTTTAGTAGGACAAGGTCATCATCAAGTTCTTTACTGTCTTTCTTGAACTGTATCAACAATTGTCTTTGCTTTCTGTTCTTGATTCTTAGTTTGTCAATCTCTTCCAGTGCACTGATCAGTTCTCCTTCCATGTCAACCACAACTTCTTCTTCATTAACATCACTCCCTATGTTGTTATTATCATAATCCTCTTTGGCCATAAGTATGAAGTCATTTAGTTTATTTTCAATAGAGGAGTCATTGTCTTCATCATCTGAGGGATCATCATCATTGTTTACGCAAATACTTTTCTTCTTAAAGTTATTTTCTTTAAAGAAATTTTTGTGTTTGTACTTCTCATCATCATCACATGCCTGATCCTTTCCTTTGTGGGGACATTTATTTGTAAAATGACCTATCCTACCATAGTGAAAACATTTGAAAGGAAATTTACCTTTGTATTTGCCTGATCCCTTCTTCAGTCTCTTCACAAACTTTGCTTCAATTTCATCGGGCTCAAAATCCTCATTCTTGTCTGCTTTAAATGATGCTTCTCTAGAGGTGGGTTTATCTTTAGCTATTCTCATTTCATATGCAGTCAATGTTCCTAGAAGTTGATAAAACTCCAAGGTTTTTAGATCATTAAGTTCTTCTATAGCAGAGACCTTCGGGTTGAACCTATCTGGGAGAGATCTCAATATTTTTTGAACTAAAGAAGGTTCCTCAATTTTTTCACCAAGTGCTTTCATTGCATTCACCATTTCTTCTACTTTCAAAAATTATTTTCCAATAGTTTCATCTTCCTTCATCTTCAGTTGTTCAAACTGTATTCTGTAGGTTTTAAGCTTGTCTTCCTTTACCTTCTCATTACCTTCATAACTGCTAATGAGTTTGTCCCACATTTCTTTGGCAGTTCCTAGGTGCATAACTTTTACGAATTCTGCTTCTGCAAGCCCACTCAAGATAACATTCATAGACTTAGTGTTGAAGCTAAATTCTAGCTTGTCATCCTTATTAGCTAGTACAATTGGCTTTACATAACCAGTGTCTACCACATCCCAGACATCTGCACCTAAAGCCATTATGTAGGTTCTCATTCTAACTTTCCAGAAGGCAAAGT
>ML778801.1:147208-176125 GCA_009831015.1 Picea engelmannii | reverse complement strand
GGGGGGGGTGAATCAGTTGTTACAGTGCTTAAACAATTATTCTTATTTTAACTCTTTACAATGCACTCAATGATAATCACAATAATTCAGGGAAATGAGTAATAACACATTCAGCTTCAGTCACACATATGAGATACACAAAGATAGATATTTCCTGAGGAAACCCATAAGGGGTAAAAACCTCTTCTTATTTATATAATAAGTAATCTTTACATTCTTTACATTATCATACATATGAGCACCAACTCATAATGAGGCTGCAACCTTTGTTTTGCAATCTACTACTTGCTGAGAGCACCAACTCTCTGGTTTCTCTAGCACCAACTAGAAGGAAGCACCAACTCCCTGGTTTCTCTAGCACCAACTAGAGGGAAGCACCAACTACCTAGTGTTCCAGCACCAACTGGATGGAAGAACCAACTTCCAATCATACATGCACCAACCTATAAAACTGAGAACAACAGTTCTCCCTTGCACCACCTTGCCACCCTAATTTTTCTGGATGCAACCATATGGAAGCTACAACTCCCTTTGTTCAAGCACCCTCTTGAACCTCTGAGGACAATAGTCCTCCCTAGAACCTCCCTACCACCCTGAAATATAAAGTTTGCTATCTATGAATTTATCACAGTGATACAATATTTATCATTGGTTTACCAGGCTTATCATTGTTCTACTATGTTGCTCTGTTCTCCTGTACCAGTGTCTCTCTGTCTGCATCTTCTTACAATTTATGATCTTCTATTTTTCTCTACCAGAGCACCTCATCCTTCCTTTAGTGTCTCATTGTCTTGCTGCACACATGCCTTGCGCTTTCAGTGCTTCTTCCTTTTATCCTTTATGCACCATATCCATTCCATGCACCATTCCTCTTCTCTGTATTTCAACTGTTGCACACTCCTCCTTCTACACTCCTGAATCCCTCACCACAAAAACAACCCCTCTCTTCTTTGTTCTACATACTTATAGTCTCAGTGCAACTTGTGCATGCCTTCTCTCCATGTCGAGTTCTCTGCTCGGTCATCATCACAACTCTTCAGCTTCTCTATCTGTTAGATCTATCTGTCAATTGCCTCTACGAATAGTCTTCATTCCACTGGAAGATTCCTTGAGACTCTTCATCTTCTATGGAAATCACACAGAAGTATCTTCGAGTCCTCTGGCAGAACCAATCAGTCGTTTCTAGCAGTTACACTCTGAAGCGCAACAGTAGCCCTCCAATCTTATTCAAATTCATCTACACCATTGAATTGACTTTATTGAATCTTACATTCATTTCCCCATTTCGGCATTTCGGCATTCAGAAATTCAGTATTGGTGTGATCAAGTGTCTCGACACTCCAAGTCGCGAACCCCGAAATGGAGCTTGGTTACACTACCTCCTTCTTCCATCTTCCGCAGATGTGACCATTGGTTGTGACCACAGTCTTATTCAAAACTTCATTTTGCAATTTCACATTTTGGCACTTCGGGACTTCTGTTGCATGGAATCTTGACTCTCCAAGTAGTTGTCCCCGAAATTCCAAAATGGAGCATGTCGATTTGAGCTCTTCTCTACAGCCCTTCTCTACAGCCCTTCGATCTCCATATCAATGGTCCACATTCTGTGGTGATAGGACGACTATCCTCTACCCCAGGACTTCATCCTTTGGGACTTTGGGGGAGTGATGGAGTTAAAACTCTCGAAGAAAAAACTCTCGGAGTGAGGTCAATCTTGTGTCACTCAATGACATGTAGTGACCCGAGTGGCTACCATGTGTCACTCAGAATTTTGATTTCCAGTGGCCTGAAATGCCAAATCAACTTGACACTTGTCGTTGTCTGATCGTGCCATGTGTCAATGTCTTCCACCTATCCTTTCTGACGTGGTCTACCACATTCACCTCCTCGATCTGTCGGCCCAGATTGCTTCGCAATTTCACATATCATGATTTCGACATTCTTGATGTGAATGTTATTCACTTCCAAGTCCCAGTCTGCAAAACTCCGAAATGGAGTCAGATCAACTTTTCAGCTTTTCGCAACTTCGGGATTCCTGTCATGAGAGTCCTTGACATCTCCAACTCCCGATATCCAAACCTACGGTATGGAGTCTTTGACATTTCACGATTTTTCATTTAGCGACTTTGGGTTTTGCGACTTCGGGACTCTTGTTAGTAAGAGTTCTTGACATCCCCAACTCCTGGTATATGAACCTACGGTATGGAGTCTTTGACATTTCGCGATTTTGCATTTCGCGACTTTGAGTTTCGCAACTTCGAGACTCCTGTTAGTAAGAGTTCTTGACATCCCCAACTCCCGGTATCCGAAATCATGGTATTTGAAACTATCTCCTACTTTAGGGATTTCAGCGTTTCACATTTCGCAATTCCGGGACTCCTGATGATGAAGATTCTTGACTCTTCCAACTCTTGGTATCCGAAACTCCGAAATGGAGTTATTTACCGATCTGCGAAACTCTTCGTTTATGTGCCTATTTTGGGATTTCATGATTCCAGATTTTGCAACTTTGGGACTATTGTGTTGAAGAGTCTCAACTCTTGACTTCTCAATTTCCCGATATCCGAAACTCCGAAGTGGAGTTTATGCTTCTGATCTTTCCTTTCCATTTTCCCTGCGTTGCTGATCTTCCTTGCCTGCCTATTTTCCATCAAATGAACAAGCACATTCTTGCACTCTACGTGCACCACTGCACTTTCTCTTCTGATATTACGTTGTCCCTGTTTTTGCATCACTGCATACTCTGATCTTTCCATCAATGACAAGCATACCTGCCTATAAACATGCCAACATACTAGTCATGTTGGAGATTGGTCAACGACCTTTGCAAGTCACATTGAAGACCTGCAACCAGCCACTGCAAGTCATGCTAGGGGCACAAGTCCAGTCACTGCGTGTCATACTGGAATTATATCACCAACCTCTACTAGTCATGCTAGAGATTTGTTGAAAACCTCTGGGAGTCCTGTTGAAGACCTGCAACTAGCCGCTGCAAGTCATGATGGGGGCACATGTCTAGTCACTACTAGTCACACTGCACATACATCACCAACCTCTGCTAGTCATGTTGGGGATCCATCGCCAACCTCTGAGATTCATGTTGGATATTTTCTACTAGCCTCTACAAGTCATGCTGGGAGCATGTCATCAGCCACTGCAAATTATGTTGGGGTATTCATATGATTGAGAAGCCTAGACATCTCAGACGTAAGCCTAGATTCCTTTGCAAGACTTGTGAAGGAAGTCACCTTACTCGTTTGTTTCCTATTACTGTATGGATACTAGAAGCATGGGGCTCACCTAAGCTCCCTTCGGGTTCTAGGGCATCTATGGTTTCACAACACTTTGTTCCTTCTTTGGTTGATACAACAGTCATGCCGATGCAATCTTCGACTGACACCCCTTTTCCTGTAGGGTTTGATGCATCCTTTGACCTTGTTGTCTCACATCCCGTTCAACCTGTCATTGTGTCGATGCAATCTTCGACTGACACCTCTCCTATATTCGGGGGTGATGCATCTCTTGATATTTTTGTCTCACATATTGTTCAACCAATGATTGTTTCGATGCAATCTTTGACCAACAAAACTCTTGTTTTTTGGGGTGATGCACCTCTTGACCTTGTTGTCTCGCATCCTATTCAACCAGTGGTTGAGGAAGTGGTCATATTGATGTAATATTCGATCAACCCCACTCTTCTCTCGGAGAGTGAAAAGTCTAAGGAAGCGGTCACACCAATGCAATTTTTGGTCGATCCCTCTCTTTTGGTTATGGTTCTATACCTTCTATGCCATGTCCTTAGCATTTCTATTACTTCACCTTCTGAACTAGAGAGAGTTTTACTCTTCCCGAGTTCTCTCCCTCCAAGTCTTGAAGAGGTTCCCTTTGATTGGGATGGTCTTGTGGGGTATTTGATGCCTCCACCTATGTATTTTCTAGGAAGAGACATTACCCGATATAACACAGAGACGATAACCTCTGTTAGCACTTTTCCCTCCTCGACTTGGAGATCTTTGGGTCTTCCCAAGCTTGTGTCGATTCTTCGTAAGATACCAAAATTCCACAGAAGGTCCGCACAGGAGCCTTCGCCTCCCCCATGACTTTCCTCCTAGAATATCCCTAACGAATCCAAGTTAATCTCTTTTCCGACTCATTCAAAAATAGAAAAGATCATCGAGTGATTTTTCCCTTTCACACTCGTTAAATTGGATTTGAAAGGTCACAAGTCTTAGTTAAGCTCTTTTCCGACTCATCTAAAAAACCGAAAATATTGCCGAGTGATTTTTCCCTTTCACACTCGTTAAAATTGGATTTGAAAGGTCATGAGTCTTAGTTAATCTCTTTTCCGACTCATTATCAAAAATATAAAATATTGTCAAGTGAACTTGTCTTTTTCACACTCATAAATTGGATTTGAAAAGACGTTTATTTGGCACAAGTTTACCCCTTTTTCACACCAAGTAGACTAAAAGATATAAAAAAGGACATTTTTTGGCATTAAGTTGTGATTGCATCTCATACCCTTGCTTGTAGTATTGAGCCTTTAGCTGGTTCTCACTTTGCGTTATAAACCATTGCCTAAGCAGTTTGCATCCTCAACTAAGAAGAGCCTTGTTTATATCCTTCGCAATTTGACACCCTATACTCTGGAGGAAACATCACCCCGAGTGTCCATCTCCTGCATGCATTCCCTTGCATGAAGAATAGGTACGTTCCACTACTGGAACTATTTTTTCTTACTTGCGACACTCGTTCCCTCCTCTGTATCATAGCATTCATTTGTTATGAAAAAACAAAAAAAGATGGGTGGGAAGGGAGTACTATATTGTGATTGGAAGTAGTCATGTCTCCTTTGAACAGAGCACAAAGTTATTGAGTCCTTGTGTTATCATAATTTTGGGTTTAGCATGGCCTTAGGAAGTTGATCTCGCTACATAATTTTCTCTACTGACTGGTTACTCTTCCAGTTCCTACAAAGAACATTATGGATGCCTCCTGCATCTAATTGTCACATCATTGAGTCCATGCTGTCAGATTCCACCATATGTCTCATGCTCTTATTCAAAGGAATTCTATCAACCTGTGTCAGCCACTTCTCAGAAATATTTACTTTGCATGTCATCCATACCCTCAGTTTCTCTCAAAATCACATGATACTTTGGTCTTATCATGCACCCTGGCCCTACTTTCATCATTGGTAGGTCACCTTGAACCCAACAATTGACATTTCATCATTGGTCATTGACTGGGTGGTTTCCCTTGTGTTCGATGGCAAGACATCTATTCACACTTTGGGATTCATGCAGTGCCTTGGATGCCATTAGCCTTATTGGTGGTTTCCTCGCCTTTGTCAGCAGTTTTTCATCATTGGTTGTTATTCAAAGGGTCTTTTCGTGTACCGCTTGAATTTGGCACACGCTAAAGATGCACAGGGTCATTGGTTCATGAAAATGTTCTTCGTCCGATATCCACCAAATCATGAAGCTCCTTCTTTGTTCCTCGTGCTGACTGATGAGAGATGCCTCAATTCTATCCTTTCAGCGAGTCTCTTTCCATCGACTTCAGCTCATTTATTCTGGACATGGGACCTAGATTTTTATGAGTACCTTGAGGCTTGTAGTCATTAGTGGCAAGCCCTCTCGCCATTGAGATATGGAATACATCAATGTCTCCTGATCAATGGATTTCTCAAGTGTTCGATATCGACTCCGTTTTCACACTTGTAGGAATGTACTCGGTGCCTTGATACCTACTTTCATTATTGGTAGGCTATATCGCGTTTGTTAATGGTATACCTCAATGACTGGTAATCAAACGATGTCTCATCATGTTCAACCTCAACTCCTTTATTCACATGATGTAGACTTGCACCTTTGGCGGATAGTGTAGAAGACTTGAAGACATCACTATGTGGCCGCAACTTTCTTGAGCTATTGTTTCCCCTTCATTGGATCAGTACCTATTTGACTTCAGTAATCAAGGGAGATCAAATTGTACTCCATGATATATAGATATCTCCAGATTGATTTTGAGACCGGTCTCACTGGGCCTTGTTTGTGATGACATATTTTGGCATGTAACCACATTTATATTTGCCTATTCATGGCCATGCACACTTGTTTAGTATATTTTCCACATGGATCCGCATTGTATTCTTGGCATCCATGTATGCAAATTCAGTACATAATGTAATGAGCAATTGAGTTCATCCAGTTGGTTCTCTACCACTCCACTTCTGGGTTATTTATAATGTATTTCATCCATCACAGATACTCCTCTGATCTCACACGTTAGGGGGAATCTATTATAGAAATATTTTCCTCACCATTTCTATCTTTCATAGAGGGCCTTTTTCCATTTCCCTATGCAGAATTATCATCCCTTTTTGATGAATCCAGAACTAAAAATATACATTTTTCCACATATATGCTCCCTATCTGCTATGCAATATGTGTATATGTTGGATGCTCCACTACAGCCCACGTACATTGGGATTTGTTCCAGAAAATACAAAATGAGGTCGGGTTTCGATGTCATGATAGAATATCTCTGATCCTTGGCCTTCCATATACTGGAAACGTTCCGACTCAACCCTTTAGTTGCATTCTGAAGGCTATAAGAGCACAATTTTGAGCTATGGAAAAGAGGAGAAAGCATTCAACTTTGAGAGCAAAGTTACTCTGGAGAAATTACTTCATATTGAGTCTGCATCCCTCTATCCCTCAAGTCTGAACACAGTTTTCAACCCCCAAGCTCTTTCCCTATTATTGAGAGGACCTCATTGCCTCTTTCCTATGAGCTTGCGTTTGGTGGAGGATTGAAGTGGTGGAGACCCAGTTGGAAGGAACTTGGTTTCTTGGTTTCGAACCATGCCGACACAGAAGTCTGTATCGTTGTCACTTCTGCTGATCAATTATTAATAGAAATACTCCTTTCCCATCCTATTGATATATTGCAAATATATGATTACTATCCATGGGCATGTTTGTAATGTTTATTAATGGATTATGCTATCTGATGTGCTAACCTCTTATATATTATCATTGTATACTTTCTCTACTCGTTTGTTGAGAACTTCTTGCAGGTATAAAGCTTTGGGTCAAAGTGCTCAACGGTGGAACATCATCAAACGTTGGATCGAGGTAGGCCTCTTTCTTATATTGCACATTAGTTTATATAGCATATGTTGGAATTGAGTTGATTTATTTAGTCGTACCTATCTATTGTGGTTTACCCTTGGACATAGAGATTTTTTCCCTTGTAACAACATTATTTTGGTCATCTCAGTGATCCATTGATAACACGTGTTCATGTTCCCAAAAATATCCTTTCTTCATGAGGAGAGTGACTGAATTTTTCTTCTCAAAAACCTTATTAAAGAAGGTCTTCGCAGGCTGCACCATATGTAGGGTGTGATGATCTCGGATCGTCACTCCCTACCCTAAAGCTCGATTGTGATGTCTCTGCAAGCTACCCTAAAGCTAGGGTGCGACGATGTCAAAATACTAAGAAAATGTTAAGTTTCACGAAAGTTATAGAAGGGGATATTCTAGAAGGTGAGGTAGCATCCATATGGTTGGGATCCTACTCACTTATCTGATTTGGTAGGATCATCCTAATATATTTAACCATCTCTCTTTCCCCTATATAAAGAGGGATTTCTCATGGAAAAGGCTAAGGTTGTTTTGAAGGTTAATTAGGCACAAAAGGTTAATTCAAAGCTAAGATTGTACGGAGAGTTCTGCATTGGATCATTCTTGAGAGCTTCATTTCAGTTCATCAAGTCATTGTGGATCTTCTTCATTCAAGATTTGAGCAAGTGTGTGTGTTGGAGAAAAGGGTCATCGGAAGCGGACCTTGCAACATCAAGACTTTGGTTGTAATCTCCACTTTCATTATTATATAATACAGTGATATGTTTCCTTCCCATAAAACTCATCTCGTTTTATTGTATGATTCCTTGATCACATACATAGGTTCTCGTTGAGTATATTATTTCTTTCACTTTGGTTGGCTTGTGTTCCCTTGTAGATTCAATATCACAGGAGAACTAGAGTGGATATAGGATGACAACGACAAGAGGAAGCAGTATTTAAATGGTATGTTTCCCATCTATTGCTAGATATTAAACTCAATGATGATATCTTAGGGAAATTGTCATATTATGTTCTGTTTTGTTCTAGATCTAGGTGGATCTAGGGAGATTTGTTTATGTCTGCATTTACCGATAAGTCCCTTACCACACTCCATATGAGTATGGAGTGGATGAATAGGATCAATTGATGCTAACGATATCATCGGAGAGGCAATATCAATTGTAGTGAGCAACATACTAGCTCCATAATATTCAACGTCCTCAGAATGAGGTACCACCCAAGTATCGGAAGAACCAAGGGATCCACTGGTAAATGAAGAAGTAATATTGACATGATTAATGTTTGGGGGAGTCGAGGATGGTGGAGGAAGAGGAAAATTTACCATAAGTGAAGAGTCTTTGAACATCCCCATGCCAACATACATGTAAGTACTCTAGGAATCATTGAAAAATGGTACATTAGAAACTGCATTGAATACAATGTCTAGGGTGAGAAACACAAGTTGGTCAATGGTAAATATTTACCCTTGGTGAAGGAAAGAAAAGACTTGAAATATTGATGAGACAACTACAATAATCTTATATAACCAAGTACGCGCGAGTAGCATATTTTACTCAAGAGGTTTTTCAACTACCTCCATGACAACAGAGACAATTTTACCACAAGTATCAATGGGTAATGTGGTGATAATACCATAAGGTTGGAGTATATTTCCATTGAATGCTTTCAATATGGTTGCAGACATATCGATATTCTGAGAGCCAATGACTTTCCAACATGAAACAGACATGACACAAGTCGAGGCACCTTCGTTAACCACAGTGCGAAGGGTTTTTTTCCCCATTGTTCTCACTTTAATTTGAAAATTGAATTGGTGGGAAAGCCTATGTTGAACGTGGTCTGAATCAAAAGTGATGAGGCTCAACTTCAAGGGATCAACCCCACCTATGGAAGAAAAAAAATCTTTCTGTTGTGCAGGGTAGCTTTGGAGGACTTCGAGTGCAGACATGACACATGGTTCTAGGGCCAAGTATTCCACAATAGTGTATTTTTGGGTCGCATGTGCATTTGTATTATGCATCATACATCAAAGGAGTCCCTTTGGGGGATGAATAAATTTGTCAAAGGATTTATTCTCAATTTGAGAAGGGCCATCGGGATGGGAAGAGGAAGCAGTCTCTTGTGCTATAGGAATAGTCATGAGATTGTCATAGTTTTGTTCTTATTTTTAGAGGGAAACTATCTAATCATACATGAAAACTAAGGAATTCAAAGATTACCCCTCATAATAAAGGGTACCTACCATTCCCCCTTGTTGAGGGACAAGATTTGTCGCAACCATTGTTGAGGCTCGGGGGGGAAGGATGAGTTAATAGAACAAGATACTGGGGGGGCATTTTTTTGTGCCAAATAATGATGGATCTCATTTTTCCTATGACATTGATGAATTAGGAAGTTCCTCCCCACTAATCGTGTAGGGGAACCAACTCCTCTTCTTCTATTTTGTGCCCCTATTGTGACCCAAGGGGGGCATATATGGGGTTAAAAGTATAGGATATGACCCCAAGGGGGGGAATATATGGGGATAAATGTGCAAGTAATGTGTAAATGCATAAGTAATAGGGTCAATATAATAGTAAAGGGGCCTCATGTATAGTGTGTGAATAGGTATATATAGAGATCATGTATTCATTATTATGGACATGTGAATTGTGATGTATGAGGGTATTTGGATATTTGGATGAGGTTCTCCTATTATTTAAGGAGTTATTGTATAACTCATCTTTGTTATTTATCTTGGAGTTGTGCTCCACACTCACATTGGGTGTGTACTTTTGGTTTATTTTGATATCTTAAGCATTTGGTTCATAACATTTGGTATTATAGCTTCACCAAAAAAACAATTTTTTTTGTTATGATTTCTAATGAGTATAATGATGATTTTACAGATTTCATCTGCAACTATTTGTGATCAAATCTATAATTCCATTGTTTTAATATGTTTTTGATTGACATGAACTATTTATACTATTAATAATATTATCTTTAATGGTATCCATTTGACTAGTTTTGCTCCTCATTATGATAGATTAGAATAGGATAGAAATATAGTAGAATAGTCAATTTCATTTCCATTTTTAGAGAAATTAACCAGTTCTTAAGAAAAAATTGTGGAAGACAATTTAATTGTTTTTCCCAATATTATTAACTCTCAGTGTCAACCAGGCCCACATACTAGTAGGAAATTCTACCCTAAACAAGAGTAGGTCTTATTGGGACCTTCCATCGAGCATTCTTGCTTATTTGATTGATAGGCCATCTGATATCAAATTCTATGAACCAAATGATTAAGATATCATAATAAACTAGAAGTACACACCATGTGCACCAACATGAGTGTGGAACAAAACTCCAAGATGCATAACAAAATGAGTTATACAATAACTCCTTAAAGAATAAGAGAACCTATTCCAAATATCCAAATACATTCATACATCACAATTCGAATTTCCGCAATAATGAATACATGATATCTATATATACCTATTCACACACTACACATGAGGCCCCTTTACTACTAGGTCGGCCCTATTAGTTATACATTTACACATTAAATATACATTTATCCCCATATATTCCCCCCCTTTGGTTCATACCATATACCTTTAACCCCATATATTCCCCCCTTTGGTCATAATATACCCCCCTGCTTGTTTTGGGTTGGAGTGGTCCCTTGTTCAATAATGTAATTTTTCTTCTTGTTCCTCTTCTTCCCTCTAGGTTGTTGAGGATTCTTTGATTGTGTAGATTGCACTGAATTCACCTTGAAGTTCTAAGTGGGAATTATGGTAGTTTGAGAAAAAGGGACAACAATAGATGTGTTTTACAAAATGGACATGTGACCCATTCAATTAGTAAGTTGGCCCATAGAGGCATGGGAAATAGAACCGACCACACCATCAACATGGGGTACTGGGTTTGGTTTTCTCGGATCTGTTGATATTCGAGGAACATGAAGAATGATATCATAGAGAGTGCTCAACTAAGAACAAATAAAATCCAAGTGTTGGGTGAACATCATGGATTTCTCTTCGATAGTTTTTCCTTCCATAGAAACATCCTTGGAAATGGGTGGCAAGAGAGATTTTGTGAACCACTCCATCAAGAGTTGGTCTAAAATCTTGGTCTTGATCATTATATGTCTTCGTCTCCACTCATGTATATGATCAGAAATATGGGTGGAAGTATCTTGATGCAATTATGTCAATAACTTTGTTCCCATATCATAATAGATGGGAAATTTATAATGCAATAGAAACGCCATAACCAAGTCATTGAAACTACTGAAGGAAGTTCCCTTTAATTCAATATACAATTTAGAGGCACTTACAATTAGGGATGTCTAGAAAATACACAACCTTATACTGTCATCCATCAAGAAGTTGGATGATCACCAAAAATAATATGTCATTATGTGTGTGGATGGGTCTTCTCCCAACTTTCTATCGAATTTCAACATGTTCGATGGGATATTAGCAGGTATGATTGGCCATGAAGGGTCATGGGAAATGGGGTCATTTGTTAGATGCAACAGATCCGACAAGTATAATGTTTCCAATAATGGAAACTACATTTGAGAAAATGAATATTAGGAAGAGGAGGAAGCTCCTTGATACCTAGATGAACTTTGTGGTCCCCCCATGTTTGTGCTTCTAGAGGGATTGGATTTTCTAGAAGGGTAATTTCCCCTAGGAATGGAAGCACTCACGAGAGTGTGGATTCTCCCAGGAATAGACATTCCCCTGAGGGGATTGTTCCTAGGGATAGGAATAGACCCTAAAGGAAGTGTATTCCCAAAAATAGTCCCAGGGAAAAACTCCCTAGGACCAGGTGTATGGATGAAGGGATAGCCACCCCATTGAACAAAGGTATCCCTAGGGGGTGTGCCCCCAGGGAAATATGTGATAACTCATGGGAAATTGAATCTTCTAGACACATTACTGACCCCAGGATGACTAGGTACAATCCCAAAACCACTAGGAATTTTCCACCCTAAATGGTAAACCAACACTCGACACCATCGATCTGCTCATAGGAATGGTGGATGCAAAATGATTTCCACTCCCCATTCTAAAACTAAGGCTCACCCCCCTACTGGAGGGATATCCAGGTTTGTACATCGTAATTGATGGGATGGATGTTGGAATACTAGGTACACTTGTGGACAGAAAAAGAGGACATGACCAAAATTCCCCAAATGGAGACACCTGTAGAAATGGGCATAGATGGTGTAGGTCCAATGGTAGTCAATGATAGAAAAGTGGAAATCACCTGGATACCCCTAGTGACACTCATGGATGGAATTGATGGCTCAACCACACTAGATAAAAAAATTGGTCCTGACATGGTGTGATGGTCATTAAACAAAGAAAAAGGTTCATTAAATAACTCCCTAACTTGGACTAGTATGTGGGTTTCAAAACCAGTCAAAGGAGGGTTAAATTTGGGTGGAGGAATTTCGTCAACTATTTCCACTTCAACAATCCCACACTCAAACCAAAGATGAGGCTTTTTGACTTCATGGTTACCTATTTCACATCGCTTGATAGGTGGTTTCACCTCCATGATGGGATCAAGTCGTCATGATCGAAGAGACTGATGTAGTGATTCAATCACAGTGAAAATAATATGTGTAAATAAAAACACAATTCAACCTAAGGAAAACATAGAATTAGAACCAAAGAGAACACCCCTACCAAATCTATGACAACAAAAAAAAACAATGTCTTAGGGGGCCTTCCAAAAACCAACCCTATGGGGGATATAAAGTCCCCACAACATTATCTAGTGAAGGTATGAAGAGTAGTTATGATTATCTATCCGAAACAACCATGACCAGTTAAAATTACCCTTTATGAAGGAGGGCATTCTTCGGGGGAAATGAGACCATGAATGAATTTTTTCCCTAGGTACTACAGGCACGTCCCACCTACAATCACCTCTTTAGCTACCTAGGAGTGGTCACTAAGGCTACTACCTCACAATCAATGACCGGGTGAATAATCGTAGGTCCGACCACATGTAAGGGCATGGTAACTAATCCTAAAGCCTCAAAATCACTACCTCACAAAGATATTTGGCACCAATGAAACCCGTGTATATGTAGTATAGAAAACACTAAGACAAGTAGAGAGGGGTAATCACGCTACATGCCCCAATGCGACCTCTTGATTAACTCTTGTGTTAGAGGAGGATCCCAAAAAATCAGTTGTGAAAATGGATTTTTCACTCTTTAATGACTATAGGTTTCCTTTAGTGGCCTTGGAGAGTTAACTCCCAATCCTATTCCAACGACCTAATCCTATCTAATGTGTGTTTTCTAGCAAAGAAAAGAGTCTAGTTGATTTTAAGTTACAAACTCTTTTCTTATGGATATTTTTTTAGTCAAGGGAAAATTAATGAAACTTTAATGATGTTGTGACTCTTAACCCAACCAAAGCAATGCAAACATGCCAATGCAAATCATTCAATTCAATCAATTATATATATGGGAGGGAAAGAGGCCTTTTTATTTGCAAACTCAATAATACAACTTCACAATCACCAAGCAACCATGTAAGACAATTAAAAACCAAAATCTCAATGATATCTTAAAATCAAACACAAAAATTTTGTTTGTCTTCAATGCTCAAAATCTTTGTGCATGCAATTTTTTGTTTTTCCAGTGAAAATGAAAATAGTTTCTTAATCTAAGCAAGAAAAGCAATCTGCAAATTGAAAAACCAACAATCAAGAAGCAAAGTCTATAGGAAATTGGTAGTGATGTATGATAACACACCCAAAATGTCTCTACCGAAATCACAACCTAAAAAATTGAAAATAAAGAAGGGATATAGAAATGTACAAATTCAATTGCAAAAGGAAAATTGAACCAATTGCAATCAGACAAAAGACACTACCAGATATGATCAAATGTGTTGGGTTCACATCCCAACACAATGGATCACTAAACAAAAAACAAATGCAAATAATAAATCCAAATAAGCCACCCAAACACACTTCAAATCTATATCTAAGACAAAAGGTATCACGATAAGACTCAAATAGAGAGAGAATATATGAAAATAGACCAAGTACAGATCCTTGAGAGACCAGACACATCCAAATTTAACTAGAAAAATAATAAAATTTTGCAATTTTTAAATCCTATAGGGGGTGTTGTAGGTCATCTAGCCTACAACAGGAGACCATCTAGATGGTTTCATTGGTTAGTAGTATTGCAACAAGTGATAGTTTCTCTCTATCCTCAACATAAGAAAAGTGACACACTGATTATTTTTTGAAAAATAAAAAGATCTAACTCAAATTTACAAGATTTTAGAGACATACTCTCTGAGGGAGTGATAGGGAAGAAAATTATATTCTCAGAAATAGAGAATATAGGAAAACAAAGAAGGGATTCTAAACTAGAGAAGAATCAAATATTATTCCCTTGTGGAGTCACCAATTTTGTTATGGAGAAAATCTCACCAATTGGGATAACAAGATCTTTGTAGAATCTTCTTACTAATCCTAGACAAACAATGGGATAGACTTATATGATTCTCCCAAGAAACAAGAAATGATATTCACAATTACACCAAGAAATGATAGAATGGAATACCTTTCATTGAAGGTTGTCCTTGTGTGTACTTGGCTAGTGTAGTCCTAAAGATCCTCCTCCGGCTCCTTCAACCTACTACTTGTACATAAGTGACAAAAAACTTCCTTCCTACTTCTCTTCTTAGCATTATAATCCTAGATCTAGCTTGGATGTAACCTAATATATGAAGAAATAAACCATATCTAACATATATCATGGAACATGAACACTATGAAAGGGGAAAACCAATGATATATATATCAAAATGAAAGAAGTACTTACCTCTAGGTGTACATGCAATCCTCTTTTCCCCTTGCTCTTTGTTCCTCCTCATATTTTTGACCAAGATAGGAAATATGATTGAAACTAATGTAGAATGGAGAAGAACCTATGTATTTTGGCAGCATAACTTTGCGAATGATTCTTCCTCCTCATGCTCAATATTTTTCTTATTTTTATAGACTCTTGGAAGAGGCTTGGGAGATCTTCTAGATCTTCTATAATTATATGGAGACTCGAATGTCATGAGTTCCAAGGCTCATTTCACAAAGAACCAACTCATCCCTTGCTCATCTCTTTGAAAATTTTCAAATCTAGAAGTTACAGAGGGTTCCCCTTGTTTCACACTATTCTCAAGCAACATGTTGCTAGTTTTCCATGTATGCCTAGTGACACCCTTCAAAAACTGATTGAATCCTGATTTGAGGGCCATGTTTCAACTATCATATTTTACTAAGTTCTTCCAGACACTATAGGGTGTAAATTAAGGCTATAACACCACTTCAAGTCATGTTGGAGACACGTCACCAGTCACTGCCAGTCATAGTGGAGACAAGCAATGTTGAAATTTCTCCTACTCAACACCCAATCATTAATTCCAAATAAATTACCTATTGGATTAAATAATAGTTGAGTAATCAAATAAACATGGAGTGGAAACATAAACAAGGAAATAAAATCAAGAACACATGAACACCAATATTTTTGGGTATAAAACTCGGGAAAAACCCCAAAGGGAAAAATAGCACTGAGAATGATTTTATTATGCTAGAATTAGGGCTCCCATATTAGGGATAATGGCCCACTGAGAGAAATACAATTTCATACAAACCTGGAAAAGAATGACCTACTATATGAACCATAACTTCACGCTTTTTGAGGTGTACGTGACTTTAGCTCAAAAAATCCATGTATGTACACAACTGTCTTCATTGAGACCTGCGTGCATGTACAAAAAGCTTTACGACAAGCTCTGTATGACGCAAAACTATCCCATGAATTTATTTGACTAAAACCCACCTGCGTTGCCTCTGTTCTCTCTTCTCCTTGACATGATCTCTAGATTAAATTCCTTCTCCACCTATCCAAGATCTTGAATCATAGTCATTTGTGATCCAATACTTTGTGTCAACTCCCTCAACACCTATCAAGTCAAAAGTGTATTCTACCTTCACCCTAGAGTTTCTTTTATAATTGTGAGTTATAATCTATTTCTAATGTCCAAAGTGATTAACGATTGAAATTACTTCTCACACCCACTTGATATTTAGAAACATGCTAATTACTTTCAACACTTTCCATAAATAACTCAATTAACTAGTTACATAATTAATTAATAAAAGTAATTTACTTAAATAATTCCTTTAATTAAAGTAAATTAAAGAGTGGAAGGTTTTGGACAATTTCCACATGTCTAGACACATAGACGTGTGAAAATACATATCCGAACATACCACTAACATCAACACTCCCTCTTAGCAAGGAAGGTATTCTGCACCACTCCAAGTCTGTCTCTGAAGAACACAAACTTCCCTTTCTCCAAGGGTTTGGTCAAAATATATGTAACATGCTCATCTGTGGAAATATACTGAAGCTTCATTTCTCCCTTCTAGATCCTATCTAAAATGAAGTGGTATATGATCTCAATATCCTTGGACCTATCATGGAATACCAGATTCTCCAAGAGTTTGATACAACTCTGATTCAGTGATAATTTGAAGGATGGAAATTTATCTTAAAATGTAGAAACATGGGCTAATCGTACCGGTCCTTAATATGCAAAATGTAAAATGTTTGGCGATAGTTTTGTAAAAATATTCAAATTTATAAGTATTTAATATAGTTTCTATAACATTTTGGTGATTTTCAAGGTAAAATAATTTTATTCTATGGAATTTGGGCAAATCGTTTTTAGAAAAAATGGAAATTGGCGAATCTGTTTTTGGGAAAAACCATGGAAAATTAGCCCATTGGAGAAATTTGTCCCCTAAAATCGTATATCCTCTGATTATCATAGTATATCACCGTAGTCTCTAGATCCTTATCAAATAAACATGTAAACATTTTACTAATCCAAATGGCTTCACAACCAACCATACTTGTTACCAAATACTCTTTGTCTACTGAAATGAGTGCTACGAAAGTATGGTTCCTGCTAAAACAAGTAATCACTATTGATACCAATATGAAGTAACACCCCGAGGTGCTATTTCTATCTACTACATTTCCTGCCCAATCAGATTCTGTATATCCCTGCAACTCCACTCCATCTCCTCCAAGATACCTCAATCCATACTCCATTGTACCTCTCAAGTACCTGCGCACATTTTTTTTTTAATCCAATTCACCTTCCTTGACTCAACCATGAACTAACTTAAAGTGTTCATAGAATAACAAATATTTGTTGAACAAAAACATCAAGGATCCTATCAACTGCCTGTATATCCTAGGATCCACCAACTTTGAATATGAAGTCACCACCTTCTTTAGATTGGTAATAATAGGTGTAGCCATCAACTTACATTCCTCCATTCTAAATATCCTTAAGATCTCAACTGCATACTTCCCTTGTCCAAAGAATATATATCTCAATACCTACCATACCTCTAACCCCAAGAAACAATGCATCAAGCCAATTTTCTTCATCTCAAACTCACTCACTAAGTCTACTTTTCATGCTCCAATAAGATCCTCTTCACTTGTGAGAATAAATGATCAATGTACAAAACCAATATGAGTGGATTTGACCCAACAAGTATGAAGTACAAGTTAGGATCCACCACACTCTTGGTAAATCCCATACTTTGCAAGTATCCATCAATCCTAGAATGTCATGCCCTGGGTGCCTATTTGAGTCCGTAAAAGGATTTCTTAAGCCTACACACATGAGACTCCCTCCCATGTACCTCAAATACCTAAGGTTTTTCTATGTATACTTCCTCCTCAATGATCTCATTGAGGAAAGTTGTTTTCACATCCATCTGATGTATCCTCCACCTTATAACTAAAGCAATAGAAATAATAGCTTGAATAGAAGCATACATGGAGAATAGAGAAAAAATCTTCTCATAGTCCATTCCACTTATTTGGGATAACCCTCTTGCCACAAACCTCACTTTGAACTTTTCAATGCTACCATCTGCAACATGCTTGATCTTGTAGATCCATTTGGAATTCACAACTAACTTCCCCTCCGGTATCGACACTATGTCCCAAACATCATTTCACATAATAGAGGTGTACTCCTATACCATGGCATCCCACCACACCTGTTGATCTGCTTCTTCCTTAAAAATGGAAGGCTCAACATCAATGATGCTACTAATAAGTGCCATATAGTGCAAAAATTTCATCGGAGGCCTTTTCTCTCTGAACACACTCCTAGGAGCCTCACCAACATCCATCAATGTTTGTAATATCCATCGGAGTCTCCTGATAGGAATGGAAGGGGATAACCCCTTCTCCCCACATGAAGTTTGAACTATTGATTGTTTCTCATCCTTCGAAGCCTACTGCTCCTCATCATCTGTCGTTGTTGATAACTCCTAAGATCTACTAGATGCCAAGTTCTCCTAGAACTTAAAATATATTCTCACAACTGTATTATTATATGTTGTAATGAATATCATATAAGCCTTTGAGGTATCACTATACCCCACAAATATACCATTATGTACTGAAGGCTCCAACTTTTCCCTCTTCTCCATAGGCACATAGATGTAAACTGGACAACCAAAAATCCCCAAATGACCAATCTCTAGATTCACTCATGAGAATGACTCCTCTAGAGTATTGTCCCCCAATATCATGTGAGGAATCATGTTCTGCATATAAATTGTTGTGTTACATGTTTATTCCCACATGAACATAGGAAACTCTTGGTCATGTATCATAGCCATGACATAATCAATGATGGACCAATTATTTCTCTCCACCACCCCATTATGTTGAGGTTTGTATGATATTTTCATATCCCTCTTGTTCCCTGCATCCTTGAAGAAATACTTGAAGTCATTGGAGGTGTACTCTCCTCCATTATCCAATCTCAATACCTTGATCTTCTTACCTGTCTATTTCTCCACCTGAAACCAACTAAAGACCTCATCCTTGGTCTTCATAAAGAATATCTAGGTTTTCCTGGAAAAATCATCAATAAATGTCACATAGTATGACAATCCCTCTAATGATGTTGTTGACATCGACCCACTCACATCTAAATGGATAATATATAAGATCTCCTTGGACCTACTCTCGCTTCTAGGAAAATCATCATTGGAATTCTTTCCAAGTGCACACCCTTTACACACTCATTGTTTCTCAATTATGAACTCTGGAAGACCTGTAATAGTCCCCCTCAAAATTGACAATGCCCTATAGTGTAGGTTTTCCAACCTCCTATGCCACAAATCACATAGGTTGTCACTATCATATTCAAATCCTAAACAGGATTTCTCTGCAACTTGTACAAAGTGCCTTCTCTAACCCCAATGACTACTGTGATGTCGGGGATATATTTTTATGGACATATGAGTAGCTTCTCTCTTTGAAAATTAACAGAAAAAACCTTGTCCTCCATAGCTGAGACTGAAAGAAAATTCTTCTTCAAACCTAGTATGTAAAGCACATCCTGGGTGTCCAATGAACTCCCTAAATTGATTTGGAATGTAACTATTCCATATCCCTTCACTGCATACCTGACATCATCACCAAGCTCCACATGAACACATGATTCACTCTCCATCATAATTCTAAATATCTCTCATGCTTCTATCATATGACGAGATGCGCCATTGTTGAAGAATAAAGCACTCCTTGCAGTTGTGCTGGTAGAAAGGAAAGAAACCAGTGAGTAATCCTTCTCAAAGTTTGTTGAAAACTCATCAATATGCATCTCTGTTGATTTCGATGTCTGCATCTTTCCATTACCCTTGTTCTTCTTCTCTGGACACTGAGATGCATAATGTCCATTCTTGTGACATGAGAAACACTTGATTTTACTCAAGTCCTTCTTCTTTCTTGGTTGTGATGAACCTCCATCACTGTTACCCTTCTTGCTAGAAATCTTTCCTTTTCCCTTCCTTGTCTTACTGACAAGAGCTAAGTTATCTTCACTACCCCCCTACTTGGTACTCTTAGACTCCTCTTGAGTCTCTTCCTGGATTAAATCATCCCATAGTATCTGCCAATATGGGAAATTTTCCTGAGCGATGACTCCCTTAAAAAATGGTTCCCAAGACTTGGGAACACCATTCAATGCCACATTAACGATCTTTGTGTCCTATGACTTCTCCCCTATGGATGAAAGTTGATCACACACCTGTGTGATCCTAATGATAGATATGATAACATTATCATATCTAGATGTTTGCATTGATATGATTTTATTCCTTAAGACCATCTTCCTTTTCATGTTTGTGCTCTGGAATAACCCTAGAAAGGCATAAAATATCTCTTTGGCCATATTCTTCTCAGATAAATAAGGAATTAGATTATCATTCATTGTATCCAATATGCCCCTATGTTCTTTGATCTCTTTCTTGTTATGATCTTCCAAAGTTGTTGGAACTGTCAGTGGAGTAACAATGTTGTCCACTAATTCCCAAAGGTCATACTCCTTAAACACCAAAGTTACTCTTGATTTCCAAGTAAGGAAATTGGTTGCTCCATACAATCTGTCTTCAAACCTTAATGGTGTTACTTCCATCCCTAAGACCTGATAATATTCCCTGGAAATAACTTTTTACTGAAAAATTTTCCCGCACTGACATGTATGGATTTGTATGCGATAGTCACCACCAGATCTCACCTATGTACGTGATTATGATCACTGAAAGCCACATATGTACATGATTTTTATCACTGTGACCCATGTATACATGAATGTGCTCAAATCCCCTGTGTACGTATGTGACTGTGCTTTTTGTGACCTATGTACACCTATGTACACCTATGTACACCTGCAAAAACAAGTTTTTCCTCTGTACAATTGTCTTCCTGAAATATGTCCTTCTATTTATATCTGATGGTTATGGATCTGCTATGGATCTAATACTATGTACTTGGTTTCCTCTCAGAGCACTTTCTCTGATACCATGTTGAAATTTCTCCTACTCAACACCCGATAGTTAATTCCAAATAAATCACTTATCGAATTAAAGCACAACTGAGTAATCAACTAAACATGTAGTGGAATCATAAAAAAAGAAATCAAATCAAGCACACATGAAAACCAATATTTTTGGGTATAAACCCTTGGGAAAACCCTAAAGGGAAAACAAGTGATGAGAATGATTTTACTATGCTAAAATTAGGGCTCTCTTAACAGGGATAATGGCCCACTAAGAGAGATACAACTACAAACAAACCTTGCAAAGTCTGACCTATTGTATGAGAGAGGTACGCGACTTTGCCTCAACAAACCTGAGTATGTATGAGACTATCTCCTCTGAGACCCGCATAAATGTACATAAAACCTGTATTGAAAGATCTGTATGACACAACACTCTGTTTTGACTTTCTCTGACTGAAACCCATCGATGTTGTGTCTGTTCTCTCTTCTCCTTAACATGATCTCTAGATGGAAGTCCTTCTCCACCTATCCAAGATATTGAATCACATTCCTTCGTGATTCAATACTCTGTGTTGAATCCCTCAACACCTTTCAAGTCAAAAGTTTCTTCTACCTTCACCCTAGCCTTGCTTTAATAATCATGAGTTATAATCTATTTCTAATCTCCAAAGTGATTGAGGGTTGAGATTACTTCTCACATCCACTTGATATTTAGAAACATTCTAATTACTTTTAGAACTTTCCTTAAATAACTCAATTAACTAATTACATAATTAATTAATAAAAGCAATTTACTTTAATAATTCCTTTAATTAAAGTAAATTCAAGAGTAGAAGGTTTTGGATGATCTCTGCACGTCTAGACACATAGATCTGTGTGGAAATACATGTCCGATGCTACCACTAGAATCAACAAGCACTGTTGGAACCCAAAGTTTCGGGATAAGGATTTCTTGTGCGCATAAACATAGTTGTTCGTGCACTTTAGTTTTTCATGTACACCAATAGATATGCAGTGTATGACATAAGGCACACTCACCAGTCCAAGTTTTTCTAGGCGTGCTAGTTTGAGTTTTTCTAATGGACCCCAACCTGAGTTTTTCCATGCATGCTAGTTTGAGATTTTACTATGTGCACTAGAAATCAAGAAGAAACTGTATGCATTCCAGAATCAAGAAAAGAATATTTGGGAAATATTTTCGAGTGATTAATTCAGGAAGCACGAGTGATTATGGAACAATTAAGGGAATGAGATGGAAAGGTAGTTAATATTGCCATGACTTTGAAGAGGCTATGTGGACTGCATGAAGGTACAAAAGCATGAAGAACTGGTATTCATCCAAGTGAGTGGCACATAACTAAAATTTCTAGAGTGCTAGAGCAGAGAAGGAAACAAAATGGAGAAATGACGATAGAGAAGGAGTTAGCGAGTTAGTCAGTTGGCTATTCAGTCAACTAGTTGGTTGCTCATGCTCTGTGAATATTCTGGCTATGTTTTGTAATGGGTCTGGTTGCAAGTATGGTTTTTTGTAATACCTACAGAGTATGAGAGAAAGTGCATAGGAAATGTAATGAATTGTCATGATAATGTATGAGAGTGCAGGGTGTTGTTTCTATCAATTGATGAGTTGCTTGATATATGTGTGTGACTGGTTGAATGAATACAATAAAATATGTAGTGATTCCTATTATATTATGTGTTGATCATGTGTCTGATGAATGTATGTTTCACTTTTACATGTTGTTATCCTTTAATAATATTGCAATGGAATGAATAAATGCAAACCCAAATGGATTCCCTGTTTAATTAACCCTTCACCACCAACAAAATACCATATGGTATTTGTGATTATCATGGCATATTGGGTGATATGTTCTTCAGTCTTCCACTAAGGATTGATATGTCGACGCCTTGGGGGTTTTGTTGGTCAAATATGGATGAACCTTGGGTCATTAACCCCCCAATGTTAAGAATAATGTTTGCAAGTGATCCAACAAGCATTGCACCACTTCAAGTCATGTTAGGGTCAACATACTAGTCACTGCGAGTCATGCTAATGATAAGCAACCAATCGCTGCAAGTCATGGTGGGGGTAAGCAACCAATCATTGCAATTCATGTTGGTTGCATTGATACTACTGAAAAATCTGAACAAGTAATACACATGCCTAAGTTCCCTTGTATGATTTGAAAAGGATATCACCTCACTCACTTATGTCCTCTTGTTCTAGTGATAAATAGAGTGTGGCCCATGGATGAAGGCTCTTCTACTCTAGAAACACCCTTGGTTCCTCAACAACCTACTCAACCATTGGTTGATGAAGTGGTTGCACCAATACAATCTTCAGTCAATCCCACTACTCTTTTAGAGAGTGACGTGTCTACCACACGTGTTTTATTTTTTTTCCAGTTCATAACCTTCTGAACAAGTGGGCATCCCACTCACCTAGAGAATGATCCCTCCAAGTCCTCAGAGTCTTTCATTTTATTGTAATGGTATTGTTAAGATTTTCCTTCCTTCTTATGCTCCTTTTCAAATAAAGGTTGAATATTATTCAAAACATATCCACCGATGTATAGTATATAAAGGATCCTTTTCAATAATTTTATCCTCCTCGACTTGGAAATCTATAGGTTCTCCCCAACTTGTGTCATCTCCTAGTGAGCCAATGGATTTTGATAGAATACCTAGTGAATCTTTGGGTATTCTTCTTCATTTTCCTATCATGTTAGGTGGGAATACTGTTATGGTGGATATGATAGTGGTGAATGGTCCATTAGACTTCAACATGCTTCTTGGGAATGATTATGTATATTCTATAAATGTTGTGGTTTCTACGCTCTTTCGAGTGATACATTTTCCTCACAATGGAAGCATTGTCACCATCAATAAAATTTCATTTGATAATCATCATCCTTCTTCACCATTATACCATGCTACCCCATCCTATGTTCCTAATATTCGAGTGGACACTACCCCACCGCATGTGAATTATGTGGCATAACATCCTAAGTTATCCATTTCTTATGGGAAGGAGCCTTTACCCTCATGCTTTTATTCTTGGGACATAGTCCTAAAAATTGATCAGGGTATCCTATAAACATTTTATAACACTAGTCAAAAACTACATCCTAATATGGAATATGATTAGCCTACTCCTTCCATATGGGTTGTTGACTCTCCAAGTTCACATGATTTCCTTTATTTTGAGTTTCCTTTGGATGAGGCCATCTTGGAGGTCATGGCTTCAATCGATAAGAAAACGGAAGGCGTGATGCATCGATCATCTATTCTTCCATATTCATAACATATGAGGGTTAACACAATGTTTTTTTATTCAACACAGGGGGCATTTTCTGAGGCATCCAGTGAAATTCCACATCTTGACCATTTTGAGCCTCTAATTTCTTTTTCAGAACTTGCCACTAAATTCTTTGCTCTCAATAAAACCAAAGATCAATGTTTGATACTGTCATCTCTCCAGGAGTCCTTCTCAGGTTGTAGCTTGAAGAAGCCTGGTAACTTAAGGTGTGAATGTTTTTATATGTATGTGTTTGGATCAAATGGGAAATACTGACCTACTGGATTTGTATCAAGACAATCATTTGTATACAATAGATGAGACAATGCTCTCAAGAATCAATGATCAGGTAAATAGCTTAACTGGTGGGTGAAGAATTCTAAATTTATCAACCAGATCAGATGGGTGATGGGTTGAATAAACATAGTACTGATTGCTTATTTAATCAAGCTTATGAACTGACTAATGAGATAACAATCATTAGTAGTTAAGACAAACTTGAATCAATAACAACCATCAAAGTACACGAAAAGAAGTAAATGGAAATCTGACATCAATAGATGAGAGGAAATTGTGATCTGTATTATATCATATGAAAATTCTATTACAATATGGTGTAGCCTCAGTCTCTCCAGACTCGAACCTGTTTACTTCTTCATAAGTCTTAGGATTTATAGCCTTTAAAAAATATTTCTAGATCCTAGAAAACTGGATCAAATATACTAAAGATAGAAATTCAAAACAGTTTTCAATAAACTAGGAATAGATCCTATTTTATAGGTCAAACTCTTATCCTAACAATCTTTATGATCTTCGACAGCTGCAACAAGTCTTCAAAGGCTGATAGATAAGATCAAAAAAATGCCATCTGGGCAGACATGTCATTCGTTTGCCAAAAATAGACAATAAGCTTCATCATTTCAACCTTGCGGGCACCTTCAAAACTGGAACAAAGAATTAAATCTAATGCTCTTAATTATAATCTTCATTCATAAATTATCGCGTGCAGTCTAGAATAACAAAACTTGGATATGTGCAAAAATGGTGCCTCCCTGCCATGTTCTGCACTTTCGGTGGCTCGTGAGTTAAAATTCTAACCTGTAAGTCACCGAAAGCTCTGCTTTCAGTGACTAAGGATAGTTGTGAAAGCCTACCTAAGCCACCGAAAGCTATGTTTTCAAACAGTCTTCCAAAATTGCAAAAATATGTTTTCTCCCAACTTCCTGCTTTGATCCAACCCTTTTTGATCACGTTTTCTTGTCTGCAGTAGCTATGACGAGATATGCCTTTGTTTGCAAGAGTGATAATATTTTTACCACGACCGAATGTACCAAATATGGCACATGTTCCTCCAAGCATAGAAGGAAACAGAGCATCTAAAACACATGGTTCAGTTAACATAGAAATATCAGTTGCAAGCTTGACAAAGCCAGGCAAAGGTATATTTTGGATTTGAATGCTAGTTGAATAAGAGTAACAGTTTGTGAAATAGAGTTCAAATATTAATTCTAATATTATTGCTTTAAGAATCACATGAAACCCTGTACTGTTTGTTGAAACCTTTAGCAAAAGTTCCCTTGTATCTATGGCATAATCATTGCACCAATCTAGTAGAGTATTGATAGAAGCAAAAACTATATTCAGATTTCTCTAGTCATGATTTGATTTTCTAAAAATAATATGTTATCCCTTTAGCCTCGAATGTTATACTTTGCCACCAAATCTGGGATATTTCTATCACTTGTCTGCTCTGTTTTTCCATGAATTTTGGAAGGAAGTCCTCAAAATCTGCAAGGAAACCTTAAATTTAAAAAAAAAATAGGAAATGGAAGATTCACTGCTATCTGCAAGTTGGATTGCCTCCACTAATTTTAATACTCTGTCCTTCAGAATTATACATTTCAATGCATCTTTCAGGTGTACTCTGTTTTGACCATGCTTTGTATGTTAACGAGAACACATCAATTCCTCACGAAGAACCAACACTCTAAATTTGCACTGGCCTGATTTCAAGCTATCAATGCTTTAGCTCTTGTGCATACTATGCTTGTTGGCAAACAAAAGAAGTTAATAACAAAAGAATAGCTAGATGATGATGTTTCTCCTCATGGTTGTGTTCCACGTGATACCTTGTGTATTAGTGTCAAGAGTATACTACATAAAACCTGAACTCGGGCGCATGATCAAATCAAAACCTGGAAGCTCAAGATGAAGAGTTACAATTCTAGACAACACAATATAATCTGGTCTCATTATATCTAGCTTCTCTTAAACCCAACTGACAATTTCTTCTGTGTGTTATCTTCATGCACAAGCCGGGTTCCATGGAAATACACAGCATAATAAAACTTTACTTTTCTCTTTACGGATCTGTTCAAATCTTGAACGGATTTTCAATCCAGGACCAGCATTCGTATACCAGATTTAAGAAAGAATTCAATTCACTTATCATAACCTAAACTCTGTATTTGCGTGCCAAGACAAATTCGAATTGCTCAACCATGTGACTTACCATTTGTCTTGTAATAGGTCGCACTTATATATAACTTAATACTCTAATGTTGTCGATGTGTTGAGCAAATATAATGCCTCTAGTAGTCTCTCTCTTCGTGGCATGAACTAATCTTCGTGATACGAGCTATCTGATGGACATCTACACTATATTCTTGACAATTGGATACTGTCCATTTGTTCATCCCTTGGCCTTTTCTCTTGACAGTTGTTCATGGACAACAAACCTCCAGATAGTATCATGAAGCTTGGGCTAGGTTTCTTCTTGGCACAACTATATTAAGAAACCTTATAGTAGCTAAAAACAATAAGATGTGATAATATTGTCAATATGATGAACATAAAAATTTAACTACTTCGTAGGCTTCTCCTCCATGTAGATTAGTCTAGGTACTTTATCATTGGCTCTTGGCTCGTGAATTTATGATATTGTATGCAAGTTAATGTGTTATTCTTTGACTGCAAGTCACATCTAGCTGGAGCATGGGAGTCGAAGCTAGCCTTCGGGCCTAAAAACTTAATAAACACACAAAAATCTAGATTTTGGAATGTAGGTCAGAGGAAACTATGGAAAAAAATGATCAATGGGAGCTTGATGAAGGATTGAGAGTATGACACTGGCCAAAAACCTAGGGGAATGATGAATCAAGTAGCAAGTAATGAGGACATTCTCAAAAAATACCAGTGTATTTTTTATCGCTAACAGATACCTCATTTGTGTCTTGATGGGAATCAACAAGGAACTGCAATAGCTCGTGAAACTACTCACAATGAGTGTCTTTGTACGTAGAGATTTGATCCTATGTGGTGTGGTCATGACATAGTATGCCACATGGTGTCAATAAACACCCATGAGTTCATCCATGAAAATAAGGATCCTTGACCTGATCCTAGCACCAGGATCTACTTTGTAAAAGTGATTTTGGTGCATAAATCTTTGTACCATGTTGTATTTTAAAATTTTTTGTTTATGAAGTTTTGGACATGAGTTATTATCAAAGTTTTTGATTGGACTTATTACCTTCTAGACTAGTGTTTTTTATTAGGACTTTGGAGACATTTTATTTAGTACTTTTTGGAAACATCCACTAAACTCGAGGTACATGCTTCAAACCAACATATATAGAGAGGTTTTCCCTACAACACCATATTGCATTATTAACCATCCATTATTTCGTAAAAAATCCTTAGGTTCAACCCCGTCCGGTTCTGACAATTAGCCATCTTCTCTTTACACATTGTAACATATATGGTAATGCCTACCCTCCATGGGTTTCCTAGTTAGCACCCTAATTTCCATCCAGTGCCCATGCTATGACTAGTTGTAGGACTATGAACCATCCTATAGACCCACCATAACTTGAAATTGAGCCTCATTTCTCTTTTTCACATATGTTCTAGCCTCATCTTGAGGGGGTTCCCATCTTTTTATGTTAATTTATGGTGGCTCAATCCTTTGTTGCTTATGTCTTGGTGCCTATTTTTGTGTTGTTGTTTTCTTTATTCTCTCTTATCACCATATATAACCACACTTTACCTCTATCCATCTGCATTTGATTACCTCTGTTTCATGAGCACTATATCCATCACGAGATTTGCTTCTATGAGTGGACCTCACTTTCCAATTACCTTGTTTCATCCATTATGCCTAGGTTGGTTCCACATGGTTGGATTTTCAATCCATGTTGTTAAACCACTTGGTCTCTCCAAATGATCTTATTTTTAACTCTTCTTCGTGCTCATTAAAACATGGAAAATGAACCTTGCGAGTATACTCTTAACTCTTTTTCGGACCCGAAAAATATAAATTAAAAACACAATATTGAGCACACTTTTATCTCTATTTCATGCTTTGTTAGGGTCCTAACCCGCACATAGGTAGATCAATATATTCAGATGTAATAAAGGTCAATATTAATAAGGCCTTTCAATAAAATAGAATAAGGCGGATGTAAGAAGACCTAATAGAAGCTTCCACTTCTAGAAGGATCTTCCTCTAGATGCTTCTCTTGATAGA
>ML778801.1:45809-136890 GCA_009831015.1 Picea engelmannii | reverse complement strand
AAATCCTTGAGAGATATTTCCTCCCCAAAATCCTTAAGAGGTATTTTCTCCCTAAATATCTTAGAGATCCCTTTCTTAGTGGATCTGATGAGAGATCCTCTCCATGGTGGTTAAGCCTCCAAATCCTATATAATGAGGGATTTCCATGGAGGTGGAGAGGAGAGAGGAGTTTAGAGATAACAAACTTATGATCTCATGAGAAGTGGAGGAGAATAATCAGTGAAAGTATTGTCATTCTGATCGTGGAGTTTTTGAGCAAGGGTTGGACAAGGAGAGCTTGATGAAGCTGCTGCACTCACATCTATGGTTGTAAGTATTCTTCATTTTTGTTCTCATTAATACAATCAATGCTTGGACTGTTTCTTTCAAACTTGTACTTGTTTTATATAGGTTTGTCTGCAGTAGATGGATCTATGTTTTAGATAATCTTAGTAGAGTAGGAAGTTTTTTGTACTTTTGTTTGTCTTGCAGGACCTACCAAGGAGCTCAAGATCAAATCTCATCCTGGACCTTGCAGGGACAAACGATGTTCATAAGGTACACATATTCCTCCTTCTCTTTTGTTCATCATCTTGATTAGATCTAAAAGGAAGTCAGTGTCCATGTTAAGCACCTTCTGTCTTAGAGTTAATGGTCTAGCTCTCAAGAGGAGGTCTACCTATCCATAGGGAGATTTTCCTACAACACCTCGTTGCGCCAGAATTTCTCCAAGTGTTATTGTTGATGCATCTACATGCACACAAAATTTATTTTCCCAATCTGGAATCACTAATATAGGTGTTGTCAGCATCGTCTCCTTTAGAGTATCCAATCCCTGATGACAATCCTTATTCCATTGAAATCGAGTTTCCTTATTCAACAACTTTTCCATCGGTGCAATAATATTTGCATACCCCTTTATAAACTTCTTGTAGTAACTTGTATGTCCCAATGTGGCTCTTAACTAGCACACTGACTTTGGTGGTGGTAAGTTCACAATGGCAACAATCTTAGCAGGGTCAACCAGTAAACCCTATTTTCACACTATATGTCCCAGCAATATCCCAAAAGGTGTGCCAAAAATGCATTTCTTGATGTTTAATAATATATGGAATTGCTTGCATCTTTCCAACATTAGTCTTAGGACTTCGACATGATATTTCAAAATACTAAAGATAGTCCGGTCATCCAGATATACGTCTAAAAACCGATGTATAAACTCCTTAAAGGAAGCTATGACCACACTTGAAAATATAGCTGGTGCATTCTGCAATCCAAAGGGAATGACTGTATAATGGTAGGATCCTCATTTTGTAGAAAAGGTAGTATTATACCTTTCCTCTTGAGCTATTTTAATCTGATGGTAACCTAACAATCCATCTTTGAATGAATATGCTTCCTGGCCTCCCACATTCTCCAAGACCTCATTTTTAAAAGGGGTAGGGAAAGGATCATGTAAGAAAGCATCATTGAGTTTCCTCAAATCTACAAAAATCTTTATCCCCCCTTGCTTCTTTTCTTGGACTACCATGGCACTGATCCATTCATATTCCTCCACTGGTTCTATGATGTCATCTTCCAACATTTGGTCAATTTTCGCTTTCACGTTCTTCTTATACACTAGATTAAGTCTATAAGGTCTCTGTCTGATAGTTCTAGCATCTAGTTTTAGGGGTATCTTCATCTCACCTATCTCCCCTGTTATTCCTTTCATCATTGTAAATGTTGTTGGAAACAGGTCATTGTATTCACGTAGTAACTCTATTATCCTTTCTAGTGTCTGTTCATCCTAGTAGTCTCCAATGCTTGCCATTTTAGGATTTTCTTCTATCCCAATGTTGATTTTATTGACTTTGATTGGTGTAGCAAATACATCTAACTCCATATATGGACCTTCCACCTCTCTCTCTCCTTTAATATCAATGATCTAAGTGTTGCACATATCATCTTCATCTGGTGCTTCCTCTTCAACATGATAACATGAGAGTAACTCTTTGACTGTCTGTTTGTTCTGTTGTTGATATTCTTTTATAATTTTGACCACTGGTTCATAAAAAAATATCACTCCCCGTATCAGCTTTAGATCTCAATCAATGTTAGGGTTCTCATGCTCAAATGAGAAGGTTACCACAAAATTCTTCTATAACATTGTCCATTACGTGGTGCCTCTGCGCATCTCCTGATCTATGTACTAGTTCCCTAGGATCCATTCCAATGTATGAATGAAGTTATGAGGACATTACTCTAGTGGTGTAATCCTCCATTGTGTTATACATTTCTATAGGTGCTCAACTAGACTCCCTCTCCCATCATACTTCTGCACTGTATTTCTCCCTTGTTCTGCGTCAAATCTAATGTGCATTAGTCATTTACACCGATATCGGTCTTGAATTGTTTCTTTCTGTGCACCCTGACATCTTGCAAGTGTTTCCTTGAGTGCAATATCCAAGGATAACAACCTCTAATTTTCCAAAAATTCCTCCTCATATTTTGTCAATAATTCCTCTAAGTTGATCAACCCATGAAAACTGGGAGGTTCCCTTATCTCTGTACCAACCCACCTTACTGTGCAGTCTATTCTTTCACACCTCCTTGTGGAGACTTCATGTAATCCTTTTTGCAAATTCTCCAAACCTGTATCTGAGTCAGAAGCACACAATGTAATGCTTCTCCAGCTGAGTACCCCATCTACAGTTGGGTTGAGATAGTTTTCTTCTTGCGAAGTGGTTTTGTATAACTGATTTATTTCTTCCAAATCCAAATAGGTCACCTCTACAAACCTTTCTCCTTCTGAAGGATCCAATGGTGTCATAACTCTATATTCGCCTGATTCAAAATTCATTTTCCTTGTCTTCAGGTTGATCACATCCTGATTATCAAATTCCCAATCCAATCCAAGTAATGTTGGGTAAGGTGTTGTGCCATATATTATCTCTATCACTTCAAAATATGACACAGTGCACACTCCATCCAAATCTACTATCACACCTTTAAGTATTCCAATTGGTAACACTCTTTGTTGATTTTTTAGTTTTAACTGGACAAGTGAATAGCCTAATGTGGGTTCCCCAATACATTTCCATGTCTTCTTAGGAAAGATGTTTACTTCATAGCCTAAATCAAGTATGATATCTCCCATGTTGAAATCCCCAATGTTGGAATTTAGCTCAAATTTCCTACTTGTTCTTCTTGTTGTGTGGAGATGATTGATTGTTTTCTCCTCTAACTTCCCTTCAACCTCTATGTTGCATCTTTATATCAAATTCTGTAAGACCTTAACGGATGATGGATCATTCAATAACTTAACACAGGACTGCAGAAAAGTCTTGATGGTACTTAATTTCTCTAAATGTTATCCTTTACTGGTGTGATCCATTGAAGATGGAATATATTACATTGGTGGATCTTGAGTTGGTTTCACAACTAATGTAGATGTAGCGTTATCCTTGATAATTTCATGTCTGGCCTCCCTAAATGTTTTCTTTTCTTTCCACGTGTCAAACTGCTTCTGTGGCTCAATATTATTCTTTACCCATTGGTGTTGATATGGATCTTGTTTTGATGCATCAGATCCTATATTGGATCCTCCTCAAGTAACTATATTGATATCCGTTCCATCATCCCTAGCTTCTGTAGAAATCCACTGGACATTCTGGTTGTTCTGGTTCTTTTTTTCTTAAATCTTTCCCAAGAGTGTTGGGCAGTCTTCCGTGTCATGGTCTATTGCATGACAATACATACATATCGCAGGTGGAAGTGGACAATCCCTTGCATAATTTACTGGTTTTGGGAAGTTGTGGCATACTACTGGACCTTTTCCTTATCCAAATCCTCCTCTTCCTCGTCCTCCACCTCCGAATCCATATTTATCTCCTCACGGTGCATTGTATTGGGGTACCTGGTTATACTGCATGGGATTATATTGTGGCTGTGTAGGATTAAATGGTGGTGGAACCTGGTTGAACTGAGATGAATCTTTCCCTGTCATCATATCTTCTTGCACCCTGTAAGTGTCTGAAGTTATTTCTCGCATCATTTCCAGTGTTCTACATTCCTTATCATCATGACCCACTGATTTGCAAAAAATGCAGTATAAACTTTTTGGTATTGTCTTATACTTTTGTATCATTGGAAAATGGTATGGATCATGCCCATGTGTCTTAAAAATATTGCACCATGGTCCTCATGTTGGAAAGGGGTTTGGCATACATGCTTCCAAGTACTGCGCAAAGGTTGGGCATTCATTCTTATGATGTCCTTCTGTCCTGCATAATGTACACCAAACAACTTCTCTTTTCTCTTTTCTCTTATTTTGGTTTAGTTGAAATGTCAGATTATTCAGATACTCCTTCAAATCCTCTATTGTTGGACCTATATGCTAATACTGGTTTTCTTCCAGTTGCAGGGATGCTTGCAAAGCCTCTGCCTAATTTTGGAACTTTTATTGTCTCAAAGTATACTTCAAGTGTGGTAACAATGAGTTCACAAATAGTTGTTTATGTTGCATGTTAATAATTGAATACTTCAACTTACCTTTCTGATGTTTTAACCTTTGATCAATCTCCCAGATAGACTCACCTAGTTTATGTTTGATTTCAATCATTTCATTCATGTACTGGTCTTCTGAGCTTGGATTTTGAAACTCATTTACCAATAGATTTTTCACCTCTACGACAGTCTTTGGTACTCCTTGTGGACTGTTTACATCAAGGATCGTGTACCAGTCCATCGCGCAGTCTCAGAGTGTGATATCTAACTATGCGAGTTTTGTTTCTCATCTTTGATCTTCTTTGCTTCCGAGATCTTTTCACAAATGAATAAAAAAAAATCAGGTTTTTCTGATGCCTCTCCCCAAAACTCTGGTAGTATGATCGTGGGATCTTGTCCTGCCATTTTGAATTGCGTTGAAATACTGCCTCCGTGCAATGTAGATAATTGATTGTTACTTCCTAAACTTTCTCCCCTAGTTGGTTGTCCTTGATTGGACCCTTGTCCCATAGCTCCTCTTCCACTAAAATTTAGTTGTCTAAACATTGGTTTACTTTCAGGTGTATTAGTCGCACATGGGGTTGCAGGTTCCACACTGATGGTAATATGGAATGGAGTTCTTCCTTCTATTCCTGACCCTAGACCTCTTGTTTTCATTTCGTATATTGCGTGCACTATTTCATCAATCTGTTCCACAGCCCAGATATCCTCTACCTCTTCGTCATCACTCTTCAATCCCTATCTGTCGACTATGACCATCTTCTTGTTATTCATCTTATATTGGTAAGATATTATGTTACATATCTTTATAGATTTTTCCATTATCTGCTTTATATGGTCCTATTCCATCATGATTGTGTCCATGGCCTCCTTCTTCTTCCCCTTATCCATCTCCCTGTCCATATTGCAACCTCATGTTAGTGCTTCCCCCCTTCCCCCATGCTCGCAGCGAAGTTTAGTTGTCTCATTCCATGGTCATCACATTGTTTTCATACAATAAAATCTTGATTGAAGTGTAAAGTGATCTGATGTACCTAACTCTGGGTCCCTTCAGAAAATCCTTATGTGCAACAATGTAGGACTTCGCGGTATCTACTGCAAATTCAGTGATAAGCCTACAATAATATTGTCTAACCAAAAATCTACTGTGCATGTAAGTTTATTGTTGACTCATTGTAACTGCATGATCTCCACATGATGCCATTATAGTTGTCTGATCCAATTCGGAGAATGGTTTTCCTTCAACCTCAATAACCACTCCTACAACAGATGTGGGAAATCACAAAAAAATACCTCATACAAGTCGTTAAACATGTATTTGTCGATATATTTGCACGGTGTCAACTTAGGGTTTATGTTGTCCTTCTGTGCAAACTCGAGTTCCTTTTTCCTCAACCATCTTTCAATATCCTCCTTTGTTGGATTCCATGGCATGAACATTCCCTTTTATTCTTTTATCCTCCGTGATTTTTTTACATGGATCCCGTCCACTCAATCCTTTTCATTTCCAATCGAAAATGGAACCATTTGTTGGTTACTTGGGTTGACCCAAGTTCTAATCTCAAATTGGTTTCCAAAAAAACCCTCAAAACTATCGGCCCTCCTAGCAAACCAAAAGGAAATGTTGTGCACATAGTGCATTGCGCAATCTCACCTGAGATAAATTTATGGGGGACTACTATACTCAGGTTTTTTAAGTCTAGGAAGAAGTGGGGACTGTGATTTGATTCTTCTCCTTATGCATGAACATCATTAATCATTCATCTACTTCTAGGATTCATTCGTTATTAACTATGCATGCATGTTGTTACAGTTAGTTTTAACCATTCATTATTTAACTAATGATTAACAAAATAGTAAAATAAATCATTCATAACACATAGAACACAGTATTTTACTGTGGTTCACCCCCTCTCGGGGATACATCCACAAAGATATGGCTCTTCTACTCTTTTATTCATTCTGCTACAAAATTTGTGCTACGCACATTACATCTTCAAGATTACAATCAAAATGAGGGTAAGTACCCTCTGGGAGGATGACTAGATCACACTAGGCTCCACATCCTATGAACTAACCCTCAAACACTAGCTTATTATACTCAACAACAAGGTTAAAGGCTCAGCTGGGAGTACATTGAAAAGACCCTCCTGGCCTCGGCTTTAGTCAAGACTGGGTTCGCTAGATCCTCTCTCTCTTCTCTACCACCTTATTTTTAGTTCTTGTCAACATCTCCACCTCCCCCACCTTCCTCCCCTCCAAAGTAATCATACAAGGAGATCCCCTTTCTCCTTTTCTCTTTATCCTCATGGCTTAAGTCTTTAGTCGAATGTTAAAAAATTCCACCACAAATGGCTCTCTTAAAGGTTTAAATCTCCACAATAGTCAACCTTTGACTCACCAACAATTTGTGGATGAAAACCTTCTATTAGCCCACCCCTCCATCCAAGAAGCATGCACCCTCAAACTCCTTCTCAACACCTTCTCGGAGGCCTCGGGTGACACTATCAATTTGGACAAATCCCTCATCTTCTTATCCAACATGCCTCCCTTCACTCAAAGAACCATCTCTCAAACCCTAGGTTTTGTTTCATCCTCTCTCCCCTCCAAATACCCAGGTGCTCCTCTAATCACTTCATCCATCAAACACTCCACCTAGAAGGAACTCATAGAAAAATTAACTCAACGGATCTCCTCTTGGAATTTCAAAACTCTCAATCTTATAGGGCACCTAGTTCTCCTAAAATATACTCTACAGACAATGTCGGTGTATCTCTTATCTGTTATCATTGCCCCCAAATGGATGCTCAAATCCATCAGAAAATACAATGCACATTTCTCTGAAGTGGGGACAATAACACTCACAAATGGGCTCTTTTTAGATGGGATGCCATCTTCTTACCAAAGAATATGGGTGGCCTCAGCCTCAAGGACCCAATAAAAGTCAATGAAACTCTTAGTGCCAAAACTTGGTGGAATTGGATATCCAACATATCCACTCCTTGGGTGCAGCTCTAGCACAACAATTATGCCTCAAACTGGGACCCCCACAACTTGATTCACTTCAATCCTACCACTCAAGGCTCTCTCATTTGGAACTTGGAAAAACGACAATGCCACCTCATCCAATAGCACAACTTTTGGGAAATCAGAAATGGGGCCCTAGCAAACTTCTGGTCAGACTCTTGGAAGAAAATTCCAAGCTTGGAAAGACAACATAAACTTCTACCTCAAGGAAACCCTAAGGTCAAGGGCTACTGGCACACCATAGATAAGAAGCACTTCAGGCACGGGTTATTGCTCCACACCTCTCTTCTTCATATGTCGCTAGAAACTAGAACACAAATCGTGCAAGATGTCAGTAATCAGAAAATCAGAATCAATCAGGACAATGACAAGCTAAGATGGGGGTATATGATAAGAGGCACCTTCACTGTAAAAAAATCCTACCAAATTCTCATTCCTCCCATTCCTGATCCTCCAGACCTAGGCTGGGCCAAGCTTTGGGCTTTAAGGACTTGGCCAAAGATCTCAATTTTTCTTTGGCAGGTTCTTCATAGACGCATCCTCACCTAGGATAACATCCTAAAAAGAGGATTCTATGGACCCTCAAGATGTGTTCTCTGCAAAAACAATGAGGAATCCATAGATCATATTCTTTACAGTTGTTCTTTCTCCAACAATTTATCGGATAAGGCAGTGATGCTATGCATAATTTTGGATCGAATCCATGGCGACATAACTCAAAATATCAAAAATTGGGCTGATAGTCCCTATCAAAACCCAATTCTCAACCACTTCTATAAATTTCTTATGGGCTTCCTATTTTGGAACATTTGGAAAGAATGCAATCGACACATCTTTGAAGACAAATCTTCTTCTAAGACTCCCTCTGGACCATTTGCAAAAAAACACTATTAGAGACAGTCTTTCTCCATTCGTAGTCTGACCTTGACTTCAAATCTCAGACAAATGAAGCGTTACTCCTTTAGTGATGGGAAATTCACCTTGACATCCATGGGAACCCCCCTCTTCTGCAGATCCCCAAATAAGGGCCCCTTTCAGTCTAGATCACTAGTGTCCCCCCTATTGGATTCCTCAAAATCAAATTTGATGGTGCCTCAAAAGGTAATACGGGACCTGTGGGATTTGGAGGTGTTTTCATAAACAACACGGGGGCAATTGTACATATTTACTACAGAAACATTGGACGTGATAGTAATAATGCAACAAAAATTTTGGGTCTCCTCTATGGTCTCAAAATTGCTAGATAATGAGATCTTCTTCCTCTTTTAATTGAAGGTGACTCTCAACTAATTTTCTCTCTGGATATACGTATGAAAAATGGCTCTCAGAGGTAAAAATTCTCTCCCGGTTAGTGCTTGGACCAAGGCCTTCATCATCTTTCTCAACTCCTAGAGCTCAGGGACTCCATATCCTTCCTCCACGTCTAACGCAAGGTGAACTCCCTGGTAGAAAGAAAATCCAACAGAAGCTTCAAGGACAATGTTGAACTCCATGAACACACCATAGAGGAGCTCTCTATTCACTCCTTCAGGTAGGTCTATATCGACAACGTGCTCAAGGAATACTCTACCCCGGATGCAGGTGACCACATGAAAGCCTACACCTCCTCCTCTAGCACATGTTGTGACATCTAGATGCATGCCACCTCATCTCCTCCTCATGTGCCTTAACTACTCTCCCCCTAAGACTCGACTCCTTCATTCCACCCATGGCCCCTACCCCTCACCTATGCTACCTTTGTACTTACCTGTAGTTCTTACACTCCAATAGTATAATGACCTTAATGGCATCGGACATGACCCCCCCTCATCCTCTCACTCTTCTCTCAGCCACCTATGATCTATCATCTCATTCTCACCTTGCCTCCCTTGGAAACTGGCTCTCAGCATTCCATAGACGACGTCCCTCTGCTCTCAGCGGAAGGTCAAGACTCTCCTCTACGCCCATCTTTCTCAATTTCTCTCTCATGCCTCCTCATCGACATGCCACCCCCACCATGGGGCAAAGTGTTTGTGGCAAGTGAACCTCCACAACTCCTCACATACCCTTCCTAGCAAACCAGGATGACTTTGATCACTTAGTTCTGGGCTCTTTACGAAAATTTCTTGACGACTAGGAAGATGAGATCTCTGGCTCCCTCATGACATCCTGTCACACCTCCAAACACTGATGAAGCTACTGGGTGGTCAAAAATCTCCTCGCACGCGCCCTTCTCATCCTCCCATGCATATTCATTCCTATCCCCTCTAGCTCACCTCGATCACCCCAATCCCCCACAACTCTCCCTCCTCCCTCTGCTCCTCCCCTCCCCCACCACAACACTTTTCCTACTCCATCTGCAACCCATCCCACATCCTCTATGCCTCTAGAAACTCCCAAAATAATTTTTAAGGTGACTCCTCTAGGAATGAGTGGCATGTCGATTGATCCATGCATACACAGCTCCACAAGAGTGGTTTCTCTAGGCATGCACAACTCATTGAAGGCTCCCGACATCAAAATAGTAGGCCCATCGATCAAGCACCCATCCTCAGACAACTCCATCTTAGGTAGCGACAATGATAGTGACTTTGGTGGTTGTCTGGTCATCGAAGAAACTCCTATGGATTGCACCCATTCTTGATGTTTAGGCCTCTACACCACTTTCATGTTTTTCTTTTTTTATCTTTTGCAAGCTTTACTAGTTTTCTGACAAAATAAACACATACAATTAAAACTAAGTTTTTTGGTAAGCTTGGTTTCCCATTAAGGGAAGGAAGAATTATTTCCTGGTTTCCCACTAAGGTAGGCCCATTGTTTTCCACTCTTAGAGACAATTTCTGTATTTTTTACTATATTTTATTTTATTTTAATAGATAAGCTATTGAACTTACAAAACAAAACTCTACATCTCAAGAAACTAACAAAAATCCAAAAAATCATGCAATTTCCCTTCAGATCTCTCTCAAAAGGAAAGAAGACAAGATAAAAGTTTATTCTAATCTACAAAAATTTTCTCTACTTTCAAAAGAAAATGAATATAGATGGAATACAATTACAAGAAGAACTCCCTCCAAAAGGTATCAACATCTCTTTCTTGGATATTGCTTCTCTTGCAATAATTTTGGGCATAAAGCATTACATTGTAGAGCTTATAGAAAGTACAATCATAAAAATGTTCAAAGATATGGTTATAAGAACAAAAAGAATAATAATATTCAAGAGAATATAAACTATAATTCATTCTCTCCATTACAAGATTACAATGTTGAATGTTTCAAGTGCAACAATTATGGTCACAAAACTAGTGAGTGTAGATTATCAGAATTTTCCATGAAGACATGTTTCCCTAACATTCAAGAAAATTATAAAAATATCTGGAAAGAAAAACACTTGGAAGAAAAAGAAACAAAATGTAAGGTAGCTCCATCTGCCAAGAGTAAAAGAATCCAATGGTATGTTGACAGTATATTTTCTAAACATGTGACAACAGATCAAAACAAACTTCTCAGTCTAGAAAGAAAAGAAAAAGGAAAGGTTACATTTGGAGATGATGCATATGGCAAGATACTTGGAAAGGGTATAGTAAGTATGGGAAATAATAGAGCCAAAGAATAAAATGTGTTGTTGGTTGAAAACTTGAATCCTAATCACCTTAGTGTGAGACAAACATGTGATCAAGGTCACACACTCATATTTGACTCTAAAATATGTTAAATTAGAGAAGAAGGATTAGGAAAATTAATAGCTATTGCACTAAGAACACTAAGCGATGTATATATCTTAAACATAGAATAAGAAGAAAGGTTTAGCATGAGCCAAGTAGATGAAAGTTGGATATGGAACAGAAGAATGAGACACAAAGGTTTTGACAATATGATAAAAGTTGGTAAGGAAGCTATGAGAGATATGCCAAATGTTATTAAACCTTCAAACTTTGTTTGTAGGCACTACCAACTTGGAAAGTAGACAAGAGTAAGATTCAAGACAAAGGAATACTCTACATCAAAACCTTTGGAACGTGTTCACATTGACCTCTATGGACCAATAAGAACCGAGAGTATACAAGGTGAACATTACTTCATTCTATTCATTTATGACTATACAAGAATGACTTGGGTATCATTCCTTAAAGAAAAATCATAAGCACTCAACAAATTCAAAGTGTTCAAAGCACATGTTGAGAATGAAACTGATCTCAATATTAAGTGCCTAAGATCATATAATTGAGGGGAATTTACCTCAAATTAATTTTATGAGTTTTGTGAAGATCATGGAATTAAAAGACACTTTTCATCCCCAAGAACTCCTCAACAAAATGGAGTTGTTGAAAGAAAAAATAGAATTGTTCAAGAACCAACCATAGCTATGTTAATTGAAGCCAAAATCCTAGATACTTATTAGAGAGAGGTAATGTATACAATAGTATATATAATTAACAGAGCACAACTGATATTTAACCATGAAAAGACATGATATGAGTTGTGGTTTGGAAGACCAACATCAGTCAAACATTTTAGAGTCTTTGGGAGAAAGTGTTATATAAAAAGAGATGATGAAATTATAGGAAAATTTGATTCCATATCAGATGAAGGCATATTTCTTGGTTACTCATCCAATAATAAGGCCTACAGATACTATAATATGAGGTTGCATAAAATTTTGGAAAGTGAAAATGTGAAGGTGGATGTTCTAAAATCAAGAAGAATCAAATCTCAAATTGTAAAAAGGAAGGAAATGATGACGATGATGAACAAATTAAAGAAATACAAAAAGAATCACAACAACAAGAAGAAGAATCACAAAGTGAATATGAAGAATCACAAAATGAAAGGGAAGAGGAAGAATCACCAATACAAAGTACAAAAATACCTTCAAGAAGAGTACAGTTAAATCATCTTGAAAGTCAAATCATAGGAAACACAAGTGTCGGGGTTGAAACTAGAAGAAAACTAACATTTGGATTAGAACAAGCAATTCTCTCTCTAATAGAACCCAAAACATTTGCAGAGGCCAGCAAATATGAATATTGGATCAAATCCATGAATGAAGATCTTGATCAAATAGAAAAGAATCGGACTTGGGATCTTGTCCCAAGACCAATAGACAAAAATGTGGTAGGGACCAAGTGGGTTTTCAAAAATAAATTTAATGAAGATGGTCAAGTTATCAGGAATAAATAAAGACTAGTGTGCAAAGGATATTCCCAAGTAGAAGGGATTTATTTTGAGGAAACATTTTCCCCAGTAGCTAGATTAGAAGCTATCAAAATGCTCTTGGCATTTGCATGTTTCAAAAAATTTAAAATATATCAAATGGATATCAAATTAGCATTCTTAAATGGAAATATAGAATAATAGGTTTATATAGAACAACTTGAAGGATTTATGTTATCGGAAAATAAATACTATGTCTGCAAATTAAAGGAAGCATTGCATGGTCTCAAACAAGCTCCTAGGGCATGGTTTTCAAGACTTGATAATCATTTACAACAACAAGGATACAAAATAGGACCTACTGACAACAATCTTTACATTAAAATTGAAAATAAGAATATGATTATTGTTGTAGTATATGTGGATGATATCATCTTTGGGAGTAATCAAAATCCTCTAAGAAAATAGTTTTCTATAGAAATGTAAAAAGAGTTTGAAATTTCAATGATTGGTGAACCAAATTTATTCTTGGGTTTATAAGTTTCATAATCAGACAAAGGCATATTCATATCTCAGACTAAATACATTAAAGAAATGTTGAAGAAATTTCAGATAGAAGAATGCAAACCTATGAGCACTCCTATGGTTACAGGTTGTAAACTGAGAAAATATGATGAATCATTAGAAGTAGACCAAACCCTGTATAGATCAATTATTGATAGCCTATTATATACAAAAACAACAAGACTAGATATCATGCAAGTTGTAGGATTAGTGGCCATATTTCAATCTTCACCTAAAGAAACTCACATGAAGAAAGATAAAATAACTTTTAGATATCTTAAAGGCACCTTGGATTTTGGATTATGGTATCCAAAAGGAGAACAATTCACTTTAACTGCATATATTGATGCAGATTGGGATGGTAGTGTAGATGACAGAAAGAGCACTAGTGGAGGAGCATTCTTCCTAGGAAATGTCTTGTGCCATGGATAAGTAAAAAGAAATCCTCCATATCACTATCTACAACAAACTTTGAATATATTGGTGTTGCATATTGTTGCACTCGGGTAATTTGGATGAAACAAACCCTAGAAGACTTACAAGTAAAGTATGATCATCCAATTCTTCTTAATTGTCATAATACCAGTGCTATAAACCTTTCTAAGAATCATGTCATGCACTCAAAAACCAAGCATGTCCCAATTAAATTTCATTTTTTAAGGGAACAAGTTTCTCAAAAAGTTGTTAAAGTGGAATATGTGGATACTAAAGAACGGATTGTAGATATATTAAAAAAACCTTTACCCAAGATTACAATTGAATGCCTTAGATAGAAATTGGGGGTAATCTCCATATCTAATTTAATTGCACAAGTGTCATCAGAGAAGGAGTACATGGACAGGGGGAGAAAAGAAATATCCCTTCTGTCATTGTTGTCAAATGGGGAGATAAATAGTAAAAACCAATTAAAATTTAAAAATAAGTGGTTTTTACTTTGTTACCATCAATGCCAAAGGGGGAGAATGTTGGACATGGTGTTGTCATTGATGTCAAAAAGGGTCAATATGCTCAATGTTGAACATGGTGTTTTTGGAGTTGGCATGAATATAAAAAGAAGGATAATATGGTATCGAGAAAAAAGGTTTGTCCATTGATGTCAAAGAGGTCCAATGTGGTCATCAACATTGTGAATTTGGTATGGTATTTTGTGTGACATCCCACCAACATCTTAAAATTCCAATTCTTTGGATAAGTATTTGAAGTAATTCTTTTTCTATCCGGGCCACCACTATCTTTCTTGGTATCTTTACTCCTAAATTATAGAAAGCCCAAAATAAAAACCCTAAAATCCTAGGATAATATATCTACCGAATTGCAAAACATAAACAAAAAATCATCAACTTATCTTCCGAAGAGAATCTAAGAAATCATTTATGTGGATTTTGAAGTTGTCCCATAAAAATGCAAGGGAAAGATCAAAATATGGTTCTCAAACAAAATGTAATAATTATAAGTGAACAGGGATTACAACAAATGAAATATCTTTATGAGTAATTATAAGAGAAACATGGATCTTTTCAAACCGATCGTTGTAATATGATTTGGGACTAACAAGAAGAATCTTAACTAGAGAAAACATGGACAATAGTGATCGAGTGTAAGATCGGATGATCCATGCTCATTTCGCATTATGTGATAGTTGACTAGAGTCAATACAAATGTGGATGCGAAAATTTAATTCAAATTCACCTATATATTGATTGAATCCACTGTCGATTTGGAGCAATCCCAAATCAATGACTTCAATCCAATTTTTCATTTGAAATAGCATGATAGTTAAATGAGGAGGGTGCACGCGAAAAGTGTATTATGTCAAAATTAATAATCCACATGTCAGCTTTATGTATTATCTCGTTTTGTTTTGAGGTTATTTCGTGTGCATATTTGATTTGTGAACCCATGCGGATCGTCCATTCAAATACTTGATTAAGTCATGATCATTTGATCAAGATTCCAACACAGAGATCGTCAGTCGAGAAAGAGTTTTGGAATTATCTGATATCAATACAAAGGAGGATCAATGACAAGGATTAATTCATGATTGCAAGGTTCTCGAAGATTAATGGAAAATGGATTTGTGAAAAGTGGAATCCAGTAGGGCCAAACAACACACACGTCGCCATCATATTCAATCACATTCACCAAGAGGTATTGAATCCCACCTTTGGGCATTCTCGAAATGAATAAGGACCGTTCATCCCAATGGTTGATTAAAAAACAACCATTGATCATCCAGAACTAAGAGATTATAAGTTAGCACCATTTTTTAAACTTCAGTCATGGGGTCTGGTCACATGATATAAAGGTTCACCATCATGAGGTTGGATATTGGCATGAATAACTAACCCACTATCATATCACGAGAATATACGGAATTTAAGGCACCAAGGAGACAACGCTAAAAGCATCAGCGCTCGGTCATCATTGATTAGTCACGAAGTAATAAGTTAACCCCTTGTCATAGGGCATGGTCACCATTATTGTTATTTAAATGAAGAGGTGCAATGATTCATTATTAAGACACAATGGTTCAATTTCATACCTGTTGGAATACGATATTAATAGAAAATTTTGGTGAAAGGAAGATGTATCTGTGGTCCAATTTAGAAAATCAAAATAGAAGCAGAGTCCAAAGAAGAATCCTAAAGACATTTATGAAGTAAGGGTGGAAGGGAGGAGCAAGGGAGGCTTGGTGTCCTCTACAGGTTGAAGCCTGGATCATGGAGTTGGTGCTTCCTCAAGTCGGTGTTTGAAAATAGGGAGTTGGTGCTTCCTTGAGTTGGTGCTCTAAAACTAGGGTATTAGTGTCTCCTTGAGTTGGTGCTCAAAAGAAAAGAGATTGGTGTCTCTTATAATATTGTAGCTTGTAAATGAAAAATGCTTTTTATGATTGTTACATTTAATTTATGCATTCTATACTTCTTGTTGATAAATTATTATGGTAAATAATTTTGATAAATTAACAATTGATTAAAATATTGAAAAAGAAGCAATATAGATTCACCCCCCCTCTCAGTATTGGCTAATATTTCAACAACATTGTTATCGCCATACAATGTATTGGGTCGGGCTTTGCCCATCCTACAATTTGTGCGATAACACAACCTACCACTTGAAAGGAAAGGAAACCACATGGTGGGATCAACTTAAGAAAGCAAACCACCTTGATGAGAGGAAGGTATCATGGAGGAAGTTCAAAGGATATTTCCAAGAGAAATATTTGTTTGAGCATTACTATGAGAGGAAGATAAAATAGTTCTTTGAAATCAAGTTGGGAAGCATGACAATGGATGAATTTAAAAAGAGGTTCTTTGAATTGTTGAAGTATGTTGGCTTCATCAAGGATGAGAAATTAAGAATACAAATATTTATGAGTGGGTTTCCCTCCTTCTACAATGACAAGATACAATATGATAACCCCAAGACTTTGGAGGAGACCATAAGAAGAGAAAATAATCTCTATGAGCATAGCAGAGGGAGGCTAGTCTTCCAAAACTTTTGCAATGAAAAGATGAAAGGAAAGAGGGATAAAAGACATAAATGTTTTAAGCCACCCCTTTTCAAGAATCACTACCAAGGAAATCAACAAGGAAATTCAACCCACAATGAGCATAAAACAACAGATTCATTTTGGAAAATTCCAAGGCAATAGTCTATACAATGTTGGGGATGTGAGGTAAATCACTTGTATAGGGGCTGCACTCACAAAGGTGAAATAATGACTATCCACAACATTCAAGAGGCTGAAACGGTTAAAGACATGGGAGGAAACATGCCAAGGATTTATGTTTCCTAGGAAAAGAAGTAATAAGAGTATCAATCCCCCATGATTGAAGTAGAAGGTAATATTGATAACCAACCCATAACAATTTTAATTGATTCTGGAGCTAGCCATAGTTACATAAACTTTAACATTGTTGAAATATTTCACTTGCAAAGGAGTAAGCATAAGAAATATTGGCTAGTTCAGTTAGCCATGGGGGCTAAGAGAAATATCAATGATTTGGTTAAATATTTCCCAATAGACATGAATGGACTCAAGACAAAGGTAGATGTGAACATCATACCATTGGGTTCATATGACTACCTAATTGGCATGGATTGGTTGGAAAAACACCATGTTGTCCTAGACAGTTACAACAAGACAATAACCTTCCTTGATGAGAAAGGATAGAAAGGAACAATTCAAGGCATTCCAAGAGTCATAGTTGTTAGAGAAATTTTAGCCATACAACTGAAAAGGAGTTTCAAGAAAGGATGTCAAATTTTTGCAACCCATATGGAAGAGACAACCAGAGATAAAGTGGAAAGTATTGAAGACCATCCAATATTGAAGGATTTTGAAGATGTTTTTGGGGAAATCCCAGGATTTCCACCAAGGAGATACATTGATTTCTCTATTGATTTGGTGCCAGGAGCTACCCCAGTGTCCAAGACACCTTACAAAATGGGCACGCCAGAATTCAAAGAGTTGCAAATGCATCTTGAAGAAATTTTGAAGAAGGTGTATATACTCCCAAGTGTCTCACCTTGGGGAGCCCCAATTATTTTTGTGAAGAAGAAAGATGGAACTTTAAGGATGTGTATTAATTTCAGACAACTAAATAAGGTCACCATAAAGAACAAATATCATTTGCCAAAAATTGATGATTTATTTGATCAACTGAAGGGTGCAAGGATATTTTCTAAGATTGACTTGAGATCAAGTTATCATCAAGTGAGGATAAATAAAGAGGATATCAACAAGACAAATTTCAAAACAAGATATGGGCATTATGAGTTTACGATAATGCATTTTGCACTATCAAATTCCCAAGCAGTTTTCATGTTCCTAATGAATGGAGTGTTTAGGGAGTACCTAAACAAGTTTGTGATTGTTTTCATAGATGATATTCTCATCTACTCAAAGACAGAAGAACAACATGAGCAATATTTGATAATGGTGTTGAAAGTCTTAAGAGAGAATCAATTGTATTCCAAACTAAGTGCATATTTTATCAAAAGAAGATTCACTACTTAGGGCATATTATTCCAACAAATGGGATATCAGTTGATCTTAAGAATATATAGTCCATTAAAGGATGACCAACAAAAATAAATGTGACAGAGGTCAGATTATTCATGGGTATTTCTGGTTATTACTGAATATTCATAAAAGTATTTTCAAAGATTGCAATCCCAATCACTTCTTTGCAAAAGAAGGGAGTGGAATTTGAATGGACTCTAAAATGTGAAGAAGGTTTCCATCAATTGAAAGATATTTTGACAAGTGCACCAATATTAAATATTGCAGATCTAGACAAAGATTTTTTGGTGTGAACTAATGCATGCAAGGAAGGGCTTGGTGGAGTCTTCAGTCAAAAAGAGCATGCGGTATGCTATGAGTCTCAAAAATTAAAAGACCATGAAAGGAATTATGTTATATATGACTTGGAATTAGCAACCATTTTCCATGCATTAAAAATGTGGAGACATTACCTTATGGAGAGAAACTATTAAAAGGTAATGTGGAGATATTACCTTTAGGTGGAACTAGTATGCGTCCTGGACCAAAAAGTCAAGGTGCTCATGAAAAATTCCATAGGGTTGGAAAAGGTTCAATAGACATGATACAGTCCTAAATATGCAACATGGGAGCATCAAGAAACTACGCGGGAGGAATAACCACAAAGTTTTGTCAATTTTGAAGGAAACATAAATTGAAAATGCAAGATTCCATTTTTGGGTAGCTAGAGTTCCGGAAACACATCTAAGAATTTTGGTCAATTGTAATGACAACCCTGATAAAAGAACGATGCATCTTGATGGACTAAGAAAATTGAAGGGGGCACATTCCTTGGGTCAACAAGTTGAGAGAAATATGAGATTTTAGTTGGGACTATTGTTGGAGGGTAAAAATTGTAGAATTTTGTTTTCTTTTGGAATATTGTAATGTGATGTAAATTTGTATATGTATTTGACATGGTTTTATGCACCAAGTATGATGCACAATTGTAGGGGAGGGGGAATGTTACATCCTTTCTATAATCCCCAATTTAATTTATGCATAATGTAGATATGAACGTGGCTATGGGCAAGCGATGTAATATGAATTTTTTTTTTTTTTGTTTTTAAATTAAAAAAATGTGATAGCATCTACTGGGGGATATGGACAAAGATGGGGGCTGAGTTTTCCACAAGAGAATAGAGTATGTAAGAGGGCTACAAGGGGGAAATTAGTTATGAGTATTAATTAAACCCATTTTTCCTTGAATTTTTATTATTGTTGGGGAAAACTTTTAATTTTATGTTTGAGTGTATGAAAGCACAATCATTAAACTCATGCAAGAGGGTGGGTGTTAGAGTCACATCCGATACTTATTGGAGAGCATGGGGTGGGAGGCTGAAGTACAATCAACATTGGGCAAAGTGAGCAATCAACTATCTTTGAAAAATAGAGAAAATTTGTATGGGAAGTTACATGCATTTTTTACACATTGAGTTTTACATGAACTACAAGCTTAGAGCAAAGAAAAAAAACACTAGAGATAGAGCAAGAAGGATGGGAGAATTTTTTATCATGCTAGAGTGTTTTGGAATGCTTTGGAGATGAATATTGAAGAACCAAGTTGTTAGGATTGAAGAGTGAACTCTCTTGTGAGTTGCATTGTAACAACACGTGTTTGTTGTTGTTGTTGGTAGTTTTCCTGGAAGCAATTTTCTCTTGAGTTCCTAGTAACCTATGCCAGGGAGACCCTGATAAATGAATGGCACACCCAATGTACCAAGAGTAGTGAAAGGGTACATTCCTTGGGTTATATAGGTTAAGAGGAAGAGAGTTGGAGGAAATTTAATATAGATGTAGGAGAATACTAGTGGGTTGTGGGATATCTGAGTTGTGAGGGGATAATGAGAGATACCCTTTTCTTGTGTATTCCTAGCCCCAACTAGAGAGTGACTTGCTATTGAGATTTGGAGTAACAAGTCTATGGTTGGGTGGAACATCCTTACCAAGTAGTTGGTTGCACTAATATTTTAAAAGGAAAAGTGTTTATCTATTTTCCTGAGTTAATGTATGAGTTTAATTGTTGTGTATTTTACTATATGCATGAGAATGAATCATATGTTGTTGTGGTGAAACTATTAGCTACATTTACATTTTTTAACTAGTATAGACATATGTTTGAGCATGATTTCCATGTTGTTCATAATCTGAGGTTTAAATGTATTTGTTAATCAATTTTAGTAGTAAAGGTAATGAATTTCATCGTGGCGCTTTAATTGTCGTTCATGCTAGGAGTAATTATCGTGCGCAATACAAATCATGTTGTGTGCATGCTATGAATAGTTGTCACGTCAAGTACAAAAGTTGTTGTGTGCACGGTTGTCTCAGTGAGGAGGATACATTCATGTTATCTAGCATGATGTAGCTATATTTAAATAATTGGTATCTGCAATGGTCAAATATGTGTATAATTCATAGCTGGTAAGATACAAGAATTTAGTTAACTGAAAATTTTCAAATTTATGTGTATTTTTCACAAGTAATGTTCCTTAGTTAATCTATGGGACGTTACAGAATGGTATCATATCTTTTTAGTTCAACACTGGACTTTTATGGGTCTAATATCAACACAAATTTGGTAATTTGCAATTTCAGTGTTTAAGTTGTGTCGAATTTGGGGAAAACGGTAAAATCTAAGTAAAATTCCCAAATTTATAAGCAAATTCAAGTCGAAATTGCACTCAGAATGGTTGTTATGGAGGGGTCATTTCGAAATCCAAGTGATTGAATTATCTTAGATAGGCCAGTTGGACATTTTCACGATGGTCACGATGGTCATGAGCTAGAAATAGGAAAATTTAGCTAAGTAAAGAAAGACTTGTATGCGCTAAATATTGGAGTTGGGCCGTGCAAAATTGGTATTGCATGCACTGGATATTGGTGCATGGTATAAAATTTTGTGTGCACTAGATGTTGGTGCATGGTATGAAAATTTGTAGGAAATGGATATTGGTGCATGATATAAAAAGTTGAGTGCATTGGATATTGGTGCTTGGTATAAAAATTTGTGCACACTAGATATTGATGCACAGTACAAAAAGTTGCACACGTTGGATGTTGTTGTGTAGTTTAAAAGGTTGTGCACATTGGATGTTGGTGCGCAGTATAAAAAAATTGTGTGCACTATGTTAGCGATAAAAAATGACTTGAAAAATATTTTCAAATCACATGATAAGAGGAGCATTAGGTAGAAGATTTATTTTTAGGTTTGAAAGTCATGAAGTCTTTGAGAAAGGTTTATAATCATATCAATTCAATAAAATGAAGATTTCACCACATAAAATAGACAAAAAGTAAATTTTAGCTTTCGACAGCTAAATGGTAATTTTACAGTGTTGTGAGCCGCAAAAATTCAGGGCTTTTGGCGGCTAAATCAGATTTTCAATGGCAAATGAGTCGTCTAAACTGTGGAAAAGTCAGTTTTTACTATGCTGAGTCATCATTTTCAAATGACAATTTCGAGCGACTAGAAGATCATTTTGAGAAACGGTCAGAGGATTTTGTGCCTAACATGTCAAAGATCAATAACCTCTCTCAATTTTCCTACAGGTGTCATATATTGCGAGAATCAAATTCATCTTTGAGCCCTAATTTTCAGATCTCAAAATTTACCTGTTTGACACATGTTTTTGAAATGAATATCACGAGAAAATGCAAACGAATCTCAAATAAATGAGAGAGGTGTTTTCTCAAAACAAACCTATCTACAAAAACATCTCTCTGTTTTCCAAAATATATTTTTATTTGAGAGATATAGGTGAATCTTTGAGAGGAATATTTCCAGAATTTTCAGTGGCTTAGGAAAACATTTCAATTGTTCATTAGCTACTAAAAGCGGAGCTTTCAGTGGCTAACAGGCTCGGATTTTTCCTCTCTTAGAAACTGAAATAAAAGACAGGGTAGAGAGGCATTTTTTTCTCCCATATCGCCTTTTTTGATTGGGGAAACACGTGGGAATGGTTTTAAAATAAAGATAATAATTATCAAAAGTCATATTATGTTCCTCATCAAGTTTTGAAGGCATATGATAAGGTAATGAAGCCAAATGGAATTTCTTTTCTTAACAAAAATTGCCCAGCTGTCAAACAAAGATCTTGAGTTCCATGATCTTCACCTGCAGATTGCCAAATAATGCTAAGAGGGTCAATTCGACCTACAATGATCTTACTTGTCATATACTTTTTGATTATTTTCAGTTTTAGTTATTTTCAGATCCATTTTCATCGGATCTTGAAATTGTGATGTAAAGGCTTTAAAGTCGGAGACCTTTGATGCACCATGGTGGGAAACAGTCTGAGGACTGAGGGTTCTTTTCTTGAAGACTTGTTTATTTCATCCTTTAGAGATGTCAATTAATATATCTTGACATCGAGCTTCTTTCACTGTGTTACTTAGTTTTACATTTCCTTTCTTTCCAAGTTTATGTATATTCAATGACAGAAGGCTGTCATCCCATATCTTCATTGGTATACTAAACTTATATACTCTGTTTGTGATGTTTGTCTTAATGCCAGATAGTTTTTATCCTATTGGTGCATTCATAAGCTAAAGTTGCAATTATTTACCTGTTGGGTTTGGCCATATACTATATGCAATCTTATACATGTTTCTGCTGGTGTGAAGAGTATTTTACCTATCATTATTGGCATTCACATATACTATTGTTTAGGTATTTCTATCAGCATAATAGGTCTTCTCCATGCTTCCACACATTAAAGTAAACTTGTTGAGTTACATAGTTGAAAGCCTTGGTCTTTCAAGTGATTGATGTATTTCTAATGAATATGAGTTTATAATGTCATCCGATCTGATCCTCTTTTCCTCCACATTATTGATCTTTTAAAGTTACCAAGATTACACCCTTCTATAGTCAGGGAGTGATTTCTTGGAGTGATAACAAAATGGCATCATTGTCGGGGATACGAAAGTGAAAGCAAAGTTTCCCTGGGAGAACGACATAGATCTGTTTCTTGATGGAAAACAAGAGACAGACATTAGAATCGACTGTAATCATTTGCCTAGAGACTCCACGTTCAAGACTCCACTGGGGAGGATCCGACTGATAGAAGATGAAGAGGCTGAATTCAAAATCTAGGTACCAGTTCATCAGTTTACTTTATGAACTGCTATTATTCTTTATCATCTCCTTTGTACTTTTCCCTTCACATGTTAAAAGAATTATCCTCTATTTTGTATACTCCAAAGACTATCAACCATCTTTTATAAATCCATCTTTACAAGAGGAAATCTTGCAGCCTCCTTATGTTGTTGATGTTGATCCTATTTATTTCCCTCAACCTGTCCATAAAGATGAGCTTTGCATACAAATATCTCTTGAAACTGATCATCCTTGTAACCATGAGAATGATGAATTTGAATCTAAATCATTTCAGATTTCATTACCTTCACCTATTTCTCATGAGCCTTGTCATCAACTCGTTAAACCTTGTGTTCAACCACATAATTTCATTCTAATATTAGACAAAGGGCTTTTAAACCTCTCAAACTACCAGATCATTTTCATCCTTATCCTCCATATTTTGTTGAGTACCTTCCTCATTTTACCGGAGAGAATTATATTTCAGTTGAAAAACATTTGGAGGATTTTGTAAATTTTGTTGATAATTTGGAAATTGTTCATGAAGATATTGTTATGAGATTATTTTCTAAATCTCTAACCGGAGAGGCTTCTTTATGGTTTATACTTTTGGAACCTGGTTCAATCGGTTCGTGGACTGATTTTTATTATGTTTTTTCAAAACATTGGGGTGAAAATAAATGTCTTGATCAATACCTTGATGATTTTTGTACTTTGAAGAGAGAGAAGGAAGAATCTTTGATTGTTTTCAATAGAAGGTTCTATAGGACATATTATGACATGCCATTGGAGATTCGGCCTACTAAGATTGTTGCCATGGTATACTATGTTATGGCTCAGCATAATGAACTTGTCTTTCTCCTGCTAGAAAGGAAGTCTTCATCATTAAGGAACTTGTTTGAAGACACTCAAGAGGTGGAGGGGAACATCTATGCTAGCAATAAGATTCATGAGCAAGCATATTTTGAAGATCTGCATGCACAGGAGTTGCAACAAAAAGACAGTGAGTATGAAGTAGATTTGAGATAGTAGCAAGAATGGAAGCATAGTTCATATTTTAAGTAGGAAGGTTATGACTATGAGGCAGTTTTGGAACAACAACCAACAAGTAAATTTCTTTCAGATTGTGAATCAGATTTTTCAATATTTGCATAATGCATTAAAGACAGATATGAGCCTGAAGTCTATAATTAGTTTGAAATCCAAGTGGATCCTATGATAACTGATGATTTCATGAAAAATTATATATTTTCTGTTGATTGTTATTCACATGACTTAAACATTGATGTATCATCATCTTCTAAGCACTTTTCTGAAGAGAAAATTATTATGATTGATAAAAAAGATCTCATTTCAAGGGAACAAAAAGATGATCAATTTTCTAGCAAAGAGGAGCATGAGGCTGCCATAAATGTACAGTTATTTCCCGAAGATTAGCAGGTTTCTGATTTCTGTTTCAAAGACCCGGTGGTAGTCTTCATAGAATGCTATATTTCAGAAAATTTGAAAGCTTCATATTTTTTAAACTTATCAGTTTTCCCAAGTGAGTTTGGTGTTGTGAATAACTTCTTATCATTTTTGTTACACTTCAAACGTCGGTTATTAATCAGTGTGAATGATAAGATTATTTCAGTGTTAAATTGCTTGGATGGCTGCTATGGAAATCAACATTCACTTAACCAATTGTAGAACTGGTTAGAGTAGAGTAGGGTAGGAAATAAGCTCGTTGCTCAAGCATTTATTTTCTCCATTTTGCAGCAGATGTATCAGTTATTTTTTGTGAATAAAGGCAGTCTTGAAGATTTACAGATATCATCTATACATGTCATGAAAGATTTTCAAAAAGAGGTGAATGGTTGACTCCATGCCCAATGAAATACTAACTCCATGCCCAATGGAACACTCGACATTAAGTTTAGTTTTTATTTTCCAGGAAAGGCTTTAGATCTGTGGTTCTTGGAACCTCACAGGGAGGTATCCATCCCAGTTGGAGCCAGATTTTTAGGTTTGAAAGTCATGAAGTCTTTGAGAAAGGCTTATAATCATATCAATTCAATAAAATGAGGATTGCACCTCATAAAATAGACCAAAAGTAAATTTTAGCTTTCGACAGATAAATGATAATTTTACAGTGTTGTGAGCCGCCGAAAGTCAGGGCTTTCAGCGGCTAAATCAGATTTTCAAGGGCAAATGAGCCGCCTAAAGCGTAGAAAAGTCAATTTTTACTGTGTTGAGTCATCATTTTCAAAAGACGATTTTGAGCGACTAGAAGATAATTTTGAGAAATGGTCGAAGGCTTTTGTGCCTAACATGTCAAAGACTGATAAACTCTCTCAATTTTCCTACCGATCTCATATCTTGGGAGAATCAAATTCATCTCTGAGCCCTAATTTTCGGATCTCAGAATTTACCTGTTTGACACATGCTTTTGAAATGAATATCACGGGAAAATAAAAATGAATCTCAAATAAATGAGAGAGGTGTTTTCCTCAAAACAAACCGATATACAAAAACCTCTCTCAATTTTCCAAAATAGATTTTTATTTGAGAGATATAGGTGAATATTTCCAGAATTTCCGGTGGCTTAGGCGAACATTTCAACTGTTCATTAGCCACTGAAAGCAAAGCTTTCGGTGGATAACAGGCTTGGATTTTGCCTCTCTTAGCCACTGAAAGCACAGACAGGGCAGAGAGGCATTGTTTTCACCCATATCGTGTTTTTTGATTGGGGAAACACGTGGGAACGCTTTTAAAATAAAGATAATAATTATCAAAAGTCATATTATCTTCCTCATCAAGTTTTGAAGGCATATGATAAGGTAATGAAGGCAAATGGAATTTATTTTCTTGACAAAAATTGCTCAGCTGTCAAACATAGATCTTGAGTTCCATGATCTTCACCTACAAACTACCAAATAATGCTAAGAGGGTCAATTCAAACTACAGTGATCTTACTTGTCATATACTTTTTTATTATTTTTAGTTTTAGTTATTTTCAAATCCATTTTTATAGGATATTGAAATTGTGATGTAAAGGCTATAAAGCCAGAGACCTTTGATGCACCATGGGGGGAAACAGTTTGAGGACTGTGGGTTCTTTTCTTGAATACTTGTATATTTCATCCTTTAGAGATGTCCATTAATATATCTTGACATCGAGCTTCTTTCACTGTGTTACTTAGTTTTCCATTTCCTTTCTTTCCAAGTTTATGTATATTCAATGACAGAAGGATGTCATCCCATCTCTTCGTTGGTATACTAAACTTATATACTCTGCTTTTTATGTTTGTCTTAATGCCAAATAGTTGTTATCCTATTGGTGCATTCATAAGCTAAAGTTGCAAGTATTTACCTGTTGGGTCTGACCATATACTATATGCAATCTTATACATGTTTCTGCTGGTGTGAAGAGTATTTTACCTATCATTATTGGCATTCACATATTCTATTGTTTAGGTATCTATGTCAGCATAATAGGTCTTCTCCATGCTTCCACACATTAAAGTAAACTTGTTGAGTTACATAGTTGAAAGCCTTGGTCTTTCAAGTGACTGATGTATTTCTAATGAATATGAGTTTATAATGTCATCCGATCTGATCCTATTTTCCTCCACATTATTGATATTTTAAAGTTACCAAGATTACACCCTGCTACAGTCAGGGAGTGACTTCTTGAAGTGATAACACACTAGATATTGGTGTGCAGTATAAAAAGTTGTGTGTACTAGATCAACGTAAGATAACTTGAAGGAGTTCTAAATATATAGAATGAGGTGCTAGAATATGAAGAATTGGCCATTTGATATTATAATTTTTCTTTCACTGCATTTGAGACAAAACCATCATCTTGGGTAGCATAGAAAAATTTAACTTTGAATAAATTTTATAACTTGACAGTGCACTTAAAAAATCATTGTTTTTTTTCTACAATATCATTGTTTTTTTCCATCCAACTATACAATAAATCTCAATATGGATTTAGAAAATCTTAAATCGTTACTCAATCCCTAAAAATGTCCTCCTCAAATACATAAAATGTGAATTTGATGCTCAACCCCTCTCTCAATCTCTTCCCCCTTCCCTCTCCCTCTCTCTCTCTCTCTCTCTCTCCTTACCTTTCTCCACATCCCTCTCTCTCTCTACCTCTCCTCTCTCTCTTTCTCCATCTCACTCTCGACCTCTCTCTTGATCTTGTTGGATCTCTCCCTCCCTCCCCTTATCTCACTATATCCCCCCCTCTCTCTCTCCTACATCTACCCCTCTCTCCCCCTCACTCTGTATCCCCCTCCCTCTCTCATTCATTGTATTCCCTTCTCTTCCCTCTCCCTCTCTCTTTCCCCCACTAGTGTGCTTTATCAGACAAAGATGCACCGATGTGTTTGGATAAATAAAATGCATCGGTGCGTGTAATAAAGAGAAGCATCAAAGAGTGACCTTCATTATTGCCTGCGCAAAGAAAAACCTTCACAAACTTTAAATACGTAAGTTTGCATTTGCATTATGCAAATTTAAATGTCTTACTGTGTTTTATTACTTACACACCATCCTAGTACATTTTTAATTACACTTTTTGCTAGCGCGTTTCTAACTGTATAGCGTGCCAAAAAAAATAACACGTGTTTACTATCAATACTGTAACGACCCCTCTGTTACGACATCAAATAAGTGAGTACAATAGAGGTAAATATATATATATATATATATATATATATATATATATATATAACAACATCAATAGTTACACATTCAATCTCATTACAACTCCACACAAAAAAAAATATGAATACAACATCACTATTATTCAAGATCAACCATATCATATAAAGATAACATAAGATGTCTACCCTCCCAACCTTTCCTACAAGGTTAGGACCTTCAAAATTGGAACAAAGAATTAAATCTAATGCTCTTAATTATAATCTTCATTCATAAATTATCTCGTGCAGTCTAGAATAACAAAACTTGGATCTGTGCAAAAATGGTGCCTCTCTTCCATGTTCTGCACTTTCAGTGGCTCGTGAGTCAAAATTCTAACGTGTAAGTCACCAAAATCTCTGCTTTCAATGACTAAGGATAGTTGTGAAAGCCTGCCTAAGCCACCGAAAGCTCTATTTTCAAATAGTCTTCCAAAATTGCAAGAATATGTTTTCTCCCAGCTTCCTGCTTTGATTCAACCCCTTTTGATCATGTTTTCTTGTTTGCAGCAGCTATGATGATATATGCCTTTGTTTGCAAGAGTGATAATATTTTTACCACAACCGAATGTACCAAATATGGCACATGTTCCTCCAACCATAGAAGGAAATAGAGCATCTAAAACACATGGTTCAGTTAACATAGAAATATCAGTTGCAAGCTTGACAGAGCCAGGCAAAGGTATATTTTGGATTTGAATGCTAGTTGAATAAGAGTAACAGTTTGTGAAATAGAGTTCAAATATTAATTCTAATATTATTGCTTTAAGCATCACATGAAGCCCTGTACTGTGTGTTGAAACCTTTAGCAAAATTTCCCTTGTATATGTGGCATAATCATTGCACCAATCTAGTAGAGTATTGATAGAAGCAGAAACTATATTTAGATTTCTCTAGTCATGATTTGATTTTCTAAAAATAATATGTTATCCCTTTAGCCTTGAATGTTATACTTTGCCACCAAATCTGGGATATTTCTATCAATTGTCTGCCCTGTTTTTCCATGAATTTTGGAAGGAAGCCCTCAAAATCTGCAAGGAAACCTTAAATTTAAAAAAAAAATAGGAAATGGAAGATTCACTGCTATCTGCAAGTTGGATTGCCTCCACTAATTTTAATACTCTGTCCTTCAGAATTATACATTTTGAAGCATCTTTCAGGTGTACTCTGTTTTGACCATGCTTTGTATGTTAACGAGAACAAATCAATTCCTCACAAAGAACCAACACTCTAAATTTTCACTGGCCTGATTTCAAGCTATCAATGCTCTTGTGCATACTATGCTTGTTGGCAAACAAAAGAAGTTAATAACAAAAGCATAGCTAGATGATGATGTTTCTCCTCATGGTTGTGCTCCATGTGATACCTTGTGTATTAGTGTCAAGAGTATACTACATAAAACCTGAACTCGGGCACATGATCAAATCAAAACCTGGAAGCTCAAGATGAAGAGTTACAATTCTAGACAACACAATATAATCTGGTCTCGTTATATCTAGCTTCTCTTAAACCCGACTGACAATTTCTTATGTGTGTTATCTTCATGCACAAGCCAAGTTCCATGGAAATACACAGAATAATAAAACTTTACTTTTCTCTTTACGGATCTGTTCAAATCTTGAACGGATTTTCAATCCAGGACCAACATTCGTATACCAGATTTAAGAAAGAATTCAATTCACTTATCATAACCTGAACTCTGTATTTGCGTGCCAAGACAAATTCAAATTGCTCAACCATGTGACTCACCATTTGGCTTGTAATAGGTTGCACTTCTATATAACTTAATACTCTAATGTTGTTGATGTGTTGAACAAATATAATTCCTCTAGTAGTCTCTCTCCTCGTGGCATGAACTAATCCTCGTGATGCGAGCTATCTGATGGACATCTGGACTATATTCTTGACAATTGGATACTGTCCATTTGTTCATCCCTTGGCCTTTCCTCTTGACATTTTTTCATGGACAACAAACCTCCAGATAGCATCATGAAGCTTGGGCTAGGTTTCTTCTTGGCACAACTATATTAAGAAACCTTATAGTAGCTAAAAACAATAAGATGTGATAATATTGTCAATATGATGAACATAAAACTTTAACTACTTCGTAGGCTTCTCCTCCATGTAGATTAGTCTAGGTACTTTATCATTGGCTCTTGACTCGTGAATTTATGATATTGTATGCAAGTTAATGTGTTATTCTTTGACTACAGGTCACATCTAGCTGGAGCATGGGAGCAGAAGCTAGCCTTCGGGCCTAAAAACTTAATAAACACACAAAAATCTAGATTTTGGAATGCAGGTCAGAAGAAACTATGGACAAAAATGATCAATGGGAGCTTGATGAAGGATTGAGAGTATGACACTGGCCAAAAACCTAGGGCAACAATGAATCAAGTAGCGAGTAATGAGGACATTCTCAAAAAATACCAGTGTATTTTTTATCACTAACAGATACCTCATTTGTGTCTTCATGGGAATCGACAAGGAACTGTAATAGCTCGTGAAACTACTCACAATGAGTGTCTTTGTACGTAGAGATTTGATCCTATGTGGCGTGGTCATGACATAGTATGCCACATGGTCTCAACAAACACCCATGAGTTCATCCATGAAAATAAGGATCCTTGGTCTGATCCTAGCACCGGGATTTACTTTGTAAAAGTGATTTGGTGCATAAATCTTTGTACCATGTTGTATTTTAAATTTTTTTTTTTATGAAATTTTGGACATGAGTTATTATCAAAGTTTTTGATTGGAATTATTACCTTCTGGACTAGTGTTTTTTATCAGGACTTTGGAGACATTTTATTTAGTACTTTTTGGAAACATCCACTAAACTCAAGGTACATGATTCAAACCAACATATATAGAGAGGTTTTCCCTACAACACCATCTTGCATTATTAACCATTCATTATTTCACAAAAAATATTAGGTTTGACCCCGTCTAGTTGCGATAATTAGCCATCTTCTCTTTACACATTGTAACATATATGGTAATGCCTACCCTCCATGGGTTTCCTAGTTAGCACCCTAATTTCCATCCAATGCCCATGCTATGACTAGTTGTAGGACCATGAACCATCCTATAGACCCACCATAACTTGAAATTGAGCCTCATTTCTCTTTTTCACATATGTTCTAGCCTTATCTTGAGGGGGTTCCCATCTTTTTATGTTAATTTATGGTGGCTCAATCCTTTGTTGCTTATGTCTTGGTGCCTATTTTTGCGTTGTTGTTTTCTTTATTCTCTCTTATCACCATATATAACCACACTTTACCTCTATCCATTTGCATTTGATTACCTCTGTTTCATGAGCACTATATCCATGGAGAGATTTGCTGCTATAAGTGGACCTCACTTTCCAATTACCTTGTTTCATGCATTATGCCTAGGTTGGTTCCACATGGTTGTATTTTCAATCCATGTTGTTAAACCACTTGGTCTCTCCAAATGATCTTAATTTTAACTCTTCTTCGTGCTCATTAAAACATGGAAAATGAACCTTGCGAGTATACTCTTAACTCTTTTTCGGACCCGGAAAATATAAATTAAAAAGACAATATCGAGCACACTTTTATCTCTATTTCATGCTCATAAAACTATGAAGTGGATAAAAACCAAAAAAATTAAAAAAGTGAAGGGGTTTTATTATTGTTGATCTATATTCTCAAAATGGTAGTTGTTAGCCTTGTCTCTCTTTAACATAGCACATGTTTTCATCATTCTCTTACAATTGTGTAATAGCTTTCCTAGGACCCGTACCATAAACATGTCATATAATCCTTCGATTGGTTATATTTTCAGTCCCTATGAAGAGTTATTCAATTGCCTCATGCCTTGTTGCACTATGTCATCAACACTATTGAGTTTACGCTTCTAGGTCTTCATTGTTTTGTGCTATATTTTCGAGGGAAGTTAAGCCTAAGTAAACCATCTATTATCTTGTTGACCATATAAGTCGTCCATCCTTGTGTGAGTTGTACTTAGTGATTATATCATTTCACATCATCTCTTGGTGCATGTTTCGTGTTGATTGATGGAGGATACATTAAGTCCCTCCTTCGGTGGATCTCTTCTCGTCAACTTCAGCACATCATCTAGGAACGATATCTAGGAACCAACTAGTACTTGAATATTCTAGTCCTCAGTGGAAGGCTTCCTCACAATTGATAGTGGGTTTACCTCATTAACCCATGATCAATTGATTCTACAAGCGTTTGACATCAGATCACATATTCACACTTTCTATATTGTACTAGGTACCTTGGGGTCCATTTACATCATTGGTATGTCCCCTCATGTTTTTTAATTGTATACCTCAATCAGCACTAATCAAATGATTTCTACCATGCTTGACATCAACTCATTTAATCGCAAGACTTAGAATTTTACAATTGGGGTTGAAATGAAGACCTTGGGCTTGGGGGAATATCACTCATTCCTACTACCCCTCCCAAGTTATGATGGGATATATAACTTCTGAAGAAGTACTTTGAATACTATGGGAGTTGTATAATTCATGCCCAATGTTTTCCTGATACTCATTGTGACATAGATGCACATTGAATTTTCTAGTGGATATGATTCCTTTTGACATAGATCGACTATCTGTTTTCCATGGCCATGATCTTACATATCACTACATGGATACACAGTTTACTATGGTGGAAGACATGCTTTATTTCTATTTTGAGCATGGGTATGCCTACCTTAGGGATGATCTATATATGTTTGGTTGATGTCTAGTTGCAAGTACTCATTGGTTCATTACTCTTCATTTATTTCCTTACACCACCTCCCATTCATAATTATTGTAATATGTTTTGGCCATCCATTCCTTTGTTGGCCTCACACATTAGGGGGCATCTATTACAATTATATTTTCCATCCTAGAGACACATAGTGGACCTTCTGAAAAGGGGTACTAGAGTATACATATGCATGTACCTAACAAGGGTTTCCAAAACCATGGGAAAATACCTACCATGTAATACCATGGGAAAATACTATGGGTTTCCAAAATAATGGGAAAATACCTACCTAATCGTCATTGAGGGTTTTCCCTCCTCCTATACCAGTGTGGCAGTCATTGGTTTGGCCTATGGTGAAGGAATCACGTCGACATCGATGATTACTTGTGGCTATGTATAAACATGTTCTTCCCCTACAGGTTCCCACAGTGACTTGTGGTTATTGCTTGTTTTTCATGTTGTTTGGCTAGGTGCGTCGACCTTTGGAGGTGCCATCCTAGGTAATTCTTCCTTTTGTGACTAAAATCTGGCTGCTAAAATATTCAAAATCGCTTGTTCACCACCTATCTTCATGCTCCTTAGCTTCGCGGATGTGTAAATTAACAAATGAGTGTTGTTTGGCCCGTGTTTCAGTTATATACGAGGTGTTATAAATGTCCTAAATACTCTCGGATATGCTTCTTTGATGGCCCTAAATTTTTTAAAGCTTCTTGGGCATGCTTCAGTAAGTTTCATAAATGCTCAGTTCACACCTTTTTACCCCGATGATCGGTTTCTTCTTTTCCTACTGTTGGCTCATTTTCCGGTGCACTATAACTTTTCAGTGTGCCGCACGTTTCTGCTATGAAATTTTCTCTGGTGCACTGTGTTTTCTTACTATCAGTCATATTATGTGTGCGGTAATTGTTACTTCTTATCATGTTGATTTCGCTTCCTGTTGCGTGCAACATTTCCCAATGTTTTTTCATTCATCCAACTTCCTCCTCTTTTTGTATTTTTTTTCTTTTTCTACTTTTGTCTTCCTTTTTCTTCTTTTTCTACTTTTCATTTCTTTTTATCAGTTTTATTTCCTAATATCTACTATAGTACACTATATACATGGTTTTCTCACTACGCTACAATGATTAAGAGTTAGTAGGTCAATTGTCCCTGTACAGTTTCAAGTGACTACCATTCACCATTCCTTTCAGTTGTGTTCCTCCCAAGTCCTTTAGTTGCATAGATCCTCCATATGTGACATTATTTACTTCATATGGCCCTAGCCAATGCATTCTGAACTTACCAGGGTGTTGCAAAAAAAAATTGTCATAGAGAAGAACTAGGTCTCCCTCATGAAAACTCTTCTTCTTTATATTTCGGTCATGCCAGGATTTGTCCCTTGCTTTCTCTACCTCTTGGATGAATCCTACCAGAATCCTATCTTCTTCCATTTCCATTAGTTGAATTAACCTTTCTTGTACTGTGCCTCTTTCTGTCATATTGGTAATTATGGCTACCCATAGACTGGGTACCATAAATTCTAATGGCACCACTGCTTCTTGGCCATACACCAATCAAAATGGTGTCTGTCCTATCAATTTATTGCATGTGGTCCTGTATTCCCATAGTATTTCTAGTATTTTCAAATCCCAATCATCCCTATTAACATTGTAGACCTTAGTCAAAGCATTTTCCAAAATCTTGTTGAAAGCTTCTACTATCCCATTTTCCTGAGGATGATATGGTGTACTCTTCTAGTGATATACTTCAAACTCCTCGGTCATATCCTTGATGGTACTATTAATACAATGGCTACCTTGGTCACTCATCAAAATTCTAGGACATCCAAATCTTGTGATCACCTACTCAAATAAGAAGTGCATTGTTGTCTTTGCACTGCAATCCTTGACTGGTCCTTCTTCTTCCCATATGGTTAAGTATTATGTCGTAGTAATGATGTATCTAGCTCCTGACCTTCTTCCTGGTGGATTAATGGGTCCGAAAAAATCTATTTCCCATTTGTCAAATACCTGAAGAATTACTTGTGGTTTGAGGGGAATCTCATCCCTCCTGTTGGTTTTTCCAATCCTATGATAGACATCACAGTTATGGAAATATTGTTTGGAATCTTTATGAACTATTGGCCAACATAAACCTACACGTAATACCTTCTGTGTGGTATATTTTCCTACATAGTTTCCTCCAGTTATACCTTCATGAGCTTTCGCTAAAACCCTGGGTCATTTATGTTCTAATACACACCTTCTCAAAATGTTGTTTGCGCCCATATTGAATAAATGAACTACAATGATTTGATAGTCTGCAGCTCTGACTACCATATTTTTCTTCTGCGCAATACTAAACTCCTATGGCACAACTCTTGTACTTAATAATTCAATGACATCAGTGAAGTATTCATCAGCTACCTGTACGGAAAATAACTCTGCATCAGGGAAGTTTCCTTCCAAGTTAGTAGGTTCTTCTCCATTCGTCACCCTTGAAAAGTGATTAGGTCCTACATTCAACTTCCCTCATTTGACTATTATTTCAAAATCAAATTCCTGGAATAATAACAACCATCTACAGATCTTCCCCCCAACATTGGCTTGTTGACTAGATATTTGAGGGCATGATGATCTATGAACATTTTAAAATGCTTGCCTAATACATAATGTCTAAATTTATGAAGTGCATACACCATGGCTAGGCCTTCTCTTTCTATGGTGTTGTAGTTCTACTCAGATTCTGATAACTTCCTTCTTGTAAAGGAAATAGGATGATGTAAGTCCCCTACTCCTGGTTGCGCCAAAATTGCTCCAAGTGTTATTGTTGATGCATCTACATGCACGTGAAATTTATTTTCCCAATATGGAAACACTAAGATAGGTGTTGTCAACATCGTCTCCTTTAGAGTATCCAATCCCTGATGTCAATCCTTATTCCACTGAAATCGAGTTTCCTTATTCAACAACTTTTCCATCGGTGCAGTAATATTTGCATACCCCTTTATAAACTTCTTGTAGTAGCCTTTATGTCCCAGTGTGGCTCTTAACTGGCACACTGACTTTGGTGGTGGTAAGTTCACAATGACAAAAATCTTAGCAGGGTCAACCAGTAAACCTTGTTTTCACACTATATGTCCCAACAATATCCCAAAAGGTGTGCCAAAAATGCATTTCTTGATGTTTAATAATATATGAAATTGCCTACATCTTTCCAACATTAGTCTTAGGACTTCAACATGATATTTCAAAATACTAAAGATAGTCCAGTCATCCAGATATACTTCTAAAAAATGATGTATAAACTCCTTTAAAGAAGCTATGACCACCCTTGAAAATATAGTTGGTGCATTCTGCAATCCAAAGGGAATGATTGTGTATTGGTAGGATCCTCATTTTGTAGAAAAGGTAGTCTTATACCTTTCCTCTTGAGCTATTTTAATCTGATGGTAACCTGAGAATCCATCTTTGAATGAATATGCTTCCTGGCCTCCCACATTCTCCAAGACCTCATTTGTAAAAGGGGTAGGGAAAGGATCATGTAAGCAAGCATCATTGAGTTTCCTCAAATCTACAAAAATCTTTATCCCCCCTTGCTTCTTTTCTTGGACTACCATGGGACTGATCCATTCATATTCCTCCACTAGTTCTATGATGTCATCTTCCAACATTTGGTCAATTTTTGCTTTCACATTTTTCTTATACACTAGATTAAGTCTATAAGGTCTCTGTCTGATAGGTCTAGCATCTAGTTTTAGGGGTATCTTCATCTCACCTATCTCCCCTGTTATTCCTTTCATCGTTTTAAAGGTTGTTGGAAACAGGTCATTGTATTCGTGTAGTAACTCTATTATCCTTTCTAGTGTCTACTCATCCTAGTAGTCTCCAATGATTTCCATTTTAGGATTTTCTTCTATTCCAATGTTGATTTTATTGACTTTGATTGGTGTAGAAAATGCCTCTGACTCCATATATGGACCTTCCACCTCTCTCTCTCCTTCAATATCGACGATCTAAATGTTGCACGGATCATATTCATCTAGTGCTTCCTCTTCAACATGATAACATGAGAGTAACTCTTTGACTGTCTATTTGTTCTGTTGTTTATATTCTTTTATAATTTTGACCATTGGTTCATAAAAAAATATCACTCCCCGTATCAGCTTCAGAGATCAATCAAAGTTAGGGTTCTCATGCTCAAATGAGAAGGTTACCACAAAATTCTTCTATAATATTGTCCATTACATGGTGCCTCTGCGTATCTCCTGATCTATGTACTAGTTCCCTAGGATCCATTCCAATGTATGAATGAAGTTATGAGGCCATTCCTCTAGTGGTGTAATCCTCCATTGTGTTCTACATTTCTATAGGTGCTCAATTGGTCTTCCTCTCCCATCATACTTCTGCATTGTATTGCTCCCCTATTCTGTGCCAAATCTAATGTGCATTAGTGATTTACACTGATATCAGTCTTTAATTGTTTCTTTTTGCACACCCCGACATATTGCAAGTGCTTCCTTGAGTGCAATATCCAAGGATAACAACCTCTAATTTTCCAAAAATTCCTCTTCATATTTTGTCAATAATTCCTCTAAGTTGATCAACCCATGAAAACTGGGAGATTCCCTTATCTTTGTACCAACCCACCTTACTGCGTAGTCTATTCTTTCACACCTCCTTGTGGAGAATTCATGTAATCCTTGTTGCCAATTCTCCAAACCTGTATTTGAGTCTGAAGCACACAATGTAATGCTTCTCCAGCTGAGTACTCCATCTATAGTTGGGTTGACATAGTTTTATTCTTGTGCAGTGGTTTTGTATAACTGATTTATTTCTTCCAAATCCAAACAGGTCACCTCTACAAACCTTTCTCCTTCTGAAGGATCCAATGGTGTAATAACTCTATATTCGCCTGATTCAAAATTCATTTTCCTTTTCTTCAGGTTGATCACATCCTGGTTATCAAATCCCAATCCAATCCAAGTAATGTTGGGTAAGGTGTTGTGCCATATACTATCTCTATCACTTCAAAATATGCCACAGTGCACACTCCATCCAAATCTACTATCACACCTTTAAGTATTCCAATTGGTAACACTCTTTGTTGATTTGTTAGTTTTAACTGGACAAGTGAATAGCCTAATGTGGGTTCCCCCATACATTGTCATGTCTTCTTAGGAAAGATGTTTACTTCATAGCCTAAATCAAGTATGATATCTCCCATGTTGAAATCCCCAATGTTGGAATTTAGCTCGAATTTCCCACTTGTTATTCTTGTTGTGTGGAGATGATTGATTGTTTTCTCCTCTAACTTCCCTTCAACCTCTATGTTGCATCTTTATATCAAATTCTGTAAGACCTTAACGGATGATGGATCATTCAATAACTTAACACAGGACTGTAGAAAAGTCTTGATGGTACTTAATTTCTCTAAATGTTGTCCTTTACTGGTGTGATCCATTGAAGATGGAATATCTTACATTGGTGGATCTTGAGTTCGGTTTCACAACTGATGTAGACGCAGTGTTATCCTTGATAATTTCATGTCTGGCCTCCCTAAATGTTTCCTTTTCTTTCCACGTGTCAAACTGCTTTTGTGGCTCAATATTATTCTTTACCCATTGGTGTTGATATGGATCTTGTTTTTATGCATCATATCCTATATTGGCTCCTCCTCAAGTAACTATATTGATATCGTTCCATCATCTGTAGCTTCTGTAGAAATCCATTGGACATTCTGGTTGTTCTAGTTCCTTTTATCTTGAATCTTTCCCAAGAGTGTTGGGTAGTCTTCCATGTCATGGTCTATTACACGACAATACATACATATCGCAGGTGGAAGTGGACAATCCCTTGCATAATTTATTGTTTTTTGGAAGTTGTGGCATACTACTGGACCTTTTCCTCATCCAAATCCTCCTCTTCCTCATCCTCCACCTCTGAATCCACCTTTATCTCCTCTACATGGGATTATACTGTGGTTGTGCAGGATTAAATGGTGGTGGAACCTGGTTGAACTGAGATGAAGCTTTCCCTGTCATTATCTCTGCTTGCACCCTATAAGTGTTTGAAGTTCTTTCTCTCATCATTTCCAGTGTTCTACATTCCTTATCATCATGACCCACTGATTTGCAAAAATTGCAGTATGAACTTTTTGGTATTGTCTTATACTTTTGTATCATTGGAAAATGGTATGGATCATGCCCATGTGTCTTAAAAATATTGCACCATGGTCCTCCTATTGGAAAGGGGTTTGGCATACATGCTTCCAAGTACTGCACAAAGGTTGGACATTCATTCTTATGATGTCCTTCTATCCTGCATAATGTACACCAAACAACTTCTCTTTTCTCTTTTCTCTTATTTTGGTTCAATTGAAATGTCAGATTATTCAGATCCTCCTTCAACTCCTCTATTGTTGGACCTATCTACTAATACTAGTTTTCTTCCAGTTGCAGTTGCCTAATTTTGGAACTTTTATTGTCTGAAAGTATACTTCAAGTGTGGTAACAGTGATTTAAAAAATAGTTGTTTATGTTGCATGTTAATAATTGAATACTTCAACTTACCTTTCAGATGTTTTACCCTTTGATCAATCTCCTAGACAGACTCACCTAGTTTATGTTTGATTTCAATCATTTTATTCATGTACTGGTCTTCTGAGATTGTCTTTTGAAACTCATTTACCAGTAGATTTTTCACCTCTACGACAGTCTTTGGTACTCCTTGTGGACTGTTTACATCAAGGATCGTGTACCAGTCCATCGCACTGTCTCAGAGTGTGATATCTAACTGTGTGAGTTTTGTTCCTCATATTTGATCTTCTTTGCTTCCCAGATCCTTTCAAAAATGAATAAACAAATTCCAGGTTCCTCTAATGCCTCTCCCCGAAACTCTGGTAGTATGATCGTGGGATCTTATCTTGCCATTTTGAATTGTATTGAACTATTGCCTTCGCGCATTGTAGATAATTGACTATTACTTCCTAAACTTTCTCCCCTAGTTGGTTGTCCTTGATTGGACCCTTGTCCCATTGCTCCTCTTCCACTAAAATTTAGTTGTCTAAACATTGGTTTTCTTTTAGGTGTATTAGTCGCACATGGGGTTGTAGGTTCCACACTGATGGTAATATGGAATGGAGTTCTTCCTTCTGTTCCTGACCCTAGACCTGTTGTTTTCCTTTTGTATATTGCATGCAGTATTTCCTCAATCTGTTCCACAGCCCAAAAATCCTCTACCTCTTTGTCATCACTCTTCAAGCCCTCTCTGTCGACTATGACCATCTTCTTGTTATTCATATTATATTGGTAAGATATTATGTTACATGTCTTTATAGATTTTTCTATTATCTTCTTTATATGGTCCTATTCCATCATGATTGGGTCCATGGCCTCCTTCTTCTTCCCCTTATCCATCTCCCTGTTCATATAACAATAAAATGATTGAAGGAATGATGCAATATCAGAATATATGTATGCTTAATATCATTTATACAACCCCTCTAAATCACATGCAAATAGATGATACATCCATATCTTATCACAAGAAAAAGGGTGAAGTGGTTTTGATCATTTTAGAGGAATTTAAATGAGTTCTACATTTAATATTGAAAATAATTTGATATGAAAACTCCAAAAATCACGAACTCGAAAATCTCAATATCTGAGAAATCATTAAATATATGTTCCAAAGAAATTATCTTTGGAGTTTCATAAATATATTCAACAATACAAAAAAATCTCAGCAAACCATTTGACTAAATCTTCATAAATAAAGCTTGTAAAACACAAGGACTAAATTTCAATGAATCCAATAGAAAATCCTAGCTTACATATGATAGTAACATATATGGTTGTAAATACTCTATGATATTATAGAGAATAAGTCTTTGAATAATACAAGAAAAAACACTCAAGACTCAACCTTATGCTCGGTTCAGAAATACGAGCACAAGGCCTTGAGAAAATAATGTAGAAGAATGGAGAAGATAGAGATCTTTGTTTATTGATAGGGATATTTCCTACATGTTGATGTCTTGACCCTTCTATTCTTATATTTTGATTACTTCTTTCTAACCCTTAGATGGATTCTTCTTGATTCGGATTATTTTCGGCACGGAATGTTAGCGGAGATATAACAAATAAATATATAGAGATATCTCAGATATCCAATAATATAACATAAATGTATCAGATATGCAAGCATAAATACATAGATATAGTAATACACAATTTCTATTAATGGGAGAATATGTACAAAGACTATAAAATTACAGAGTGAAAGACTCACTAGAATGGTGGAAGCTTATCTCTGAGAAGAGATGTGATGGCTACTCACATTTGTTGGAGAAATTTATATTTTCAACACACTAGTTCAGTGGGAGTTAACTGACTAGTTCTGTTTAGACTTTCTATTTTTACCATCACTATTATGCATGCATGCATTCCTAAGGAAAGCTAATTGCTTGATTGTTTTTCTTAATTATGGAATGATTTTCCCTATATATGAGTGTATTCCACTCATTCATTCTATCATATTGATCATGATTTATGTATCAATCATCAGCTCATTGGAGTAGTGTGAATATATTTTCTCATTCTTCCATATTGAATCTCTCTTCTTTTCTTGATAAGATTTGTTTGTACTTTCTTTATCTATATCTCCTGTGCAAGTTTCCATGAAACACTGACATGGTATCAGAGCTATGCTACTTGGAGCAAGCCAGAGAAGCCAAAGAATATGGAAAATCGGGGTTTCGGCGAGCTAAATCCATGGTCGTAAATTTAAGCAATTATTCCTCCAAAAATATTACGTTTTGGAGGAAACAACATGCGATGAAAGTAAATCGTCCCATTTTGGAAGTGGGTTTTCAACCATTTGCCAAGATTATTCACCGTTTGCTCAAAAAGTGAGCTGCAAAATAGCCTCCTAAAACTGATATGAATCTGTGGCCGTACCTTTCCACATTCATTGCTCCCAAAATATTATGTTTTGGAGGAAACGGCTCGCAAATAACGTAAATTGGCCCATTTTGGAAGTGGGTTTTCAACCATTTGGTGAGATTCCTCACTGTTTTCTCAACACATAAGTCACAATATCATCTCCTGAAATTGATATCAATTCTTAATTTCTTAATTTTTCACTTGCAGATTGAGAGTAATTTTTTAGGGGTTCTTAGAAATAGTGGGAGAGATGGATATGACAACTATTATACAGTAAAACTTGGTGGTAATCCTCACACCATACAATTATTTTGATTGGTATCCCAAGGTGACATTCCAACTCAAAAGAAAAAGGACTGTATAATTTGACGATGGCGACAGAAACAAAACCTACATCAGTGATTGAGAAGATGAGATGAAAACCGTAAGGATGAGGGCACAAGACTACTTCTTGAATTAATATCCATTGATTTATGGTTTCATGTTGTTGCATGAAAGACTCCAAACAAGATTTGGACCACCTTGGAAGGACTCTTTGGAAAGCAGGATGAGATGCGAGGTCATATGCTTGAGGTAGAGTTGAATACCTTAGACCCTAAAAGTTTTGATAATATACAAGATTTTTTTACTAAATTCAAATCTTTGCTATTAAGCTTGGGTGAATGTGGTATTGATAAGTCTACATAAGAGAAACAACTTATTCTAACAATCTTGGCCAAGCTAGGACCAGAATACATTGTATATGTCTCCAATTTCCATTCTGGCAGATGTCTTTTTCGAACAAATTGGAAAATGCCTACGTTGGCTCAGTTCATTGAGTCTCTTACACAAGAGCAGACAAAACTCATACATATGGGCCTCATGAAAGATCCCAAAGCACATGCACTCACCATGCAGTATGGAAAAGGTTCATTCAAACATAATAGGAAGGAGGGATATTCCAAATCCTTTAATGATTCTTCAGATTCCAAGGAGAAGAAGAAGGGAAAACAGTGCACTTACTGCAATAAATCGAATCATAAAGAATCCACATGCATGAAGAAACATATTGATCTTATGGCACAAGCACTTCAACAGAACAACCTTGGAAACTTCATTCCAGAGGGAGTCAAGAAGAAGAAAGAAGAAGATCTTGCTCCTAAGAAAGGTAATCATCATGCTCTTGTTGCAATTAATTCCTCATTTGATTCATGGATTATAGATTCTAGTGCAACCCATCATATGGCAGTGAAAGATGAATTTTTCTCTTCCTTGAGTCCATGCTCAAGACCCCATATTCTCATGGGGGATGATACTCTAGTAGAAGTAGCAGGAGAAGGGAGAGTGGAACTCCACAATGGTAGTTTTGAGAATGTTTTACATGTTCCAAAGATTTCTATGAATCTGCTCTCAGTTTATCAAATCGCTCAGAAAGTTAAAAAGGTTGAATTTACATCAGATTCAGTTTCAATAATTGTCATGCATGACAATTCCATCATTACAACTGGTGAGGTGGATCACAAGTCAAGGTTGTATAAATTCACTAATTTTTCTGACGATGACTCCTCTATTCTACTTACACATAACAAGAGTACTTTGCATGCACCTCTAGTGCAACATGCATATACTCTTGTTCTTCCATCAGTTTTAGACATCAGAGATGATTCCATACACTCAGATTATGTACATGGAAATAAGCAAGTAGTACATCCAGATAAGAAGTCAGTGTTGAAACTTCAGCAGATGCCCAAGAAGGCACATACCACACTTCAGGCATCAGGAAACCTTGCAGGGAATCCATTGAATTTGAGGAGGACTCGATCTCAGCATGAGGAGCCTTCTCATGTATTTTCAGCTTCAGAACCTATGATGCCCATGCATTGCTATATGATTCAATCTACTGATCCATAGAACTACAATAGGGCTGTGAGAAATCCATTATGGAAAGCAGCCATGTATAAGGAGTATGAATCACTCCTACAGAACTAGACTTGGAATCTGGTTCCACATCCACTAGAAAGGAATATTTTCAGGTGCAAATGGTCCACGAGATCAAGAAGTACACAGCCTGACAGGTTGCCAAAGGGATTCATCAGATCCATAAATATTTCTACATCTTCACAAAGACTTTCAATGAGCAGAAGTTTTAGACTTTGCGGGATCATCTTGTAGTGAAAAACACAGTTGCCTAGCAACTGTCATTTTCTTCTTTTGATACATTATCTTTTGAGGGGGGGTTTTGTTCCCATGTGGTTTTCCCTCTTTCCTCACTTTTATTCAGTGTTCATTAGTTGCATTGTACATGAGTACCTAAAATGGCCTAGTAGTCGGGACTCATTTTTTACTCCATAGTGATGTTCAGGGGGGGTGTTGGAGAAATTTATATTTTCGACACACTAGTTCAATGGGAGTTAACTGACTAGTTCTATTTAGACTTTCTATTTTTACCATCACTATTATGCATGCATGCATTCCTAAGGAAAGCTAATTGCTTGATTGCTTTTCTTAATTATGGAATGCTTTGCCCTATATATGAGTGTATTCCAATCATTCATTGTATCATATTGATCATGATCTATGTATCAATCATTAGCTCATTGGAGTAGTGTGAATATATTTTCTCATTCTTCCATATTGAATCTCTCTTCTTTTCTTGATAAGATTTGTTTGTATTTTTTTTAGCTAGATCTTCTGTGCAAGTTTCCATGAAACATTGACAACATTCACTAGAAGATGATTGTTACCATGAGGATCCAAAGGCCTTTTTAACATAAGTAAAATCCAAAACCCTAACCCCGGAAGATGAAAATCCAAAAGGTTTGTGGGGCCCAATGGGGATCGTTGATACATCAACTTCCCTAGGGCATAACATTTTCATACAATCTCCATTTGGGGTGCTCGATACATCATTGGAAATTTATAACCAAGAAGAACGATTTTCATCTGGCCTAGGTCAATGCCTTTGGCAGTCACCTGGAACCCAAATCCCCAAAAAACGTCGTTTAGGGCCTCAAAACGGCCCCGGAAGTTTGGAACCCGAAAAACTGCCAAGATGGAAAAAAAAAATTGAGCCCATGGAATAGGTGGGTGGCCACTGATATGATGATATCCACCTGGATCACTTCTCTTGCTTTTTAAAATCTTCTCTTCTAACTTCTTGAGGTAGTTAGTTTTTTTCTCTTCTTGAATTTTCCATATTCTTTTCTTCTTGAGATAATCACTTTAATCAATGCCTCATTGAATCCTCATTAATTAATTTGTATCATTGACATTTGTTCCTTGAATTGGGTCCCATTTTGTATTTAATAAAAAAAGTTTAATAAACGTTTATTTTAAAAATTTTCAATTGCCTGCCTTTTCTGAAAGTGGACCATCTTTTACTTTTGTAGGAACATTATTTGACCTTTCATCCATGGAAACCATTATATATGCAATATTCATCATCCCAAATTTTCAATGAGTCCTCTTGATTGCAATTTGGAGTTATATATCTCAATATATAAGCTCGTAAATTCGAGGTACCAGGCAGATTTATCAACAAACCATGAAAACATAGCTAAATTTTCTTTTAATTTATGAGAGATTTAAATCCAATTTCACCTCTGTAAATCTATTATGTCATATTTCTTGTCACATTACCTTTCCAATGAGGTATAGTTTGTTTCAAACAGAGGTCGTGAGGTCAAGGTATCATCTCGAGAAGTCGAAGACTCAACCACTATTGATCAATTTCGTGGGTCAATCCTAGCCCTCCATTTAAATTCGTTGCCTCCATTTAAAATTAGCCTTTTATTTTCATACATATCCCACATGAATTTGTGGTGTTGAGAGTTTAGTGTATATATTGAAAAGGTTAACATGCTTTTCATGTGGAACATAAATAGATTATGGATATTATGAGATTCGACCCTTAAGAAAATTCGTGAATTAAATAAAATTTTGATTGCCCAGTTAGCATTCACTAAGCACCCAGTCAATACCCAATTAGAAATGAGTCAGTATCCACATCTTCAGTTATTCAACATCCACATCATCACCATTTTTCATAATGATATAGGTTTCCATATAATTCCATGTGTCATAAGATGATTGGTTGGGATAAATATTAAGAAAAGTTTAAGTATAGGAGTGGGAGATGGAACAAGAATGGAGGGAGGAACAAGAGAGGGAAGAGGACGGATAAAGGAAAGGGTGGGATGTCATGTGGAGATATAAGGAGGGTCGTGAAGCATTGTGAGTGTGTGAGGGAGTATGGAGAGATAAGGAGGAGGGAGAAATTAAGAAAAATTCTAAGTGTGGAAAAGTGGACGGACGAAGGTAGGTGATGGAGGGATAAGGGGGAGGGAAAATTTTAAAAAATTTCGAAGTGTGGAAAAATAAGAGAGGAGAGGAAGGAGAGTGTATATAATTTAGAAAAATAAACTAAGTGTGGAGAATAGAAGAGGGGAATTAGGAGAGTAGAGAATTTCAAAAATAATCTAAGTATAGAAGAGAGGGGTGAGGGGGAAGAGAAGAGAGGTGAGGGAGATATAAATATTTTCTAAGTATGAAAGAGTAGTATGGAGATAGGGAGATGAAAGGAAGTGTATAAATAAATAAAACTAGGTATGAGAGATAACGATATATGTGAGATGAGAGAAATATGGAAATAAGAGAATTCCAAGAAAATTATGTGGTTCCAAGAATTGAATGTGGTTCCAAGAAATTGGACATGGTTCCAAGAATTCCAAGAACATAAGTGTGGTTCCATGATGATGATCATGGTTCCAAGAATTCTTAGTTTCAAGAAAAATTAGTTTTGTTGTGCATGGAAGAAGTGTTCTTTGGGGAATTAAACAAAAACCTGAATATCTTGAGCATACAGACTCAAATTTTGAATCCGAAAAATGTGTGACAAAGTTGAGATTGAAGGATACACATTGAGATTATAATCGTTTAAAATTTGTTTCTTATGATATTGTTTTTTTTTATTATTCCAAATAGTAGGAAATTGAGGTGATTAAATGTTCAATCAACGAGAGGGTTTTTAGGTATTTGTGTGGCACTACTAGTTATGGATTGTGCTACCAAGGAAGACCAGGATTGGATAGAGTGTTGGAAATACATGGATTTGTTGATGCAGACTAAGATGGATATCTGGATCATAGAATATCTACAAGTGGGTATGTGTTTAACCGGTTTGGAGGAGAAATCAGTTGGATGATCAAAAGACAGTCTATAGTGGCACTCTCAACTACAGAATTTGAATACATGGCATCCACTCATACAAGCAAGGAAGCAATATTGTTACAAAGATTATGTTCATGTATTGGGTTTGTAAAAAAATCTGTAAGGATGGATTATGATAGTAAGATTGCAATCTTCCTAGTGAAGATCATGTTTTATCATTCAAAGACAAAGAATATTGATGTTCAATATCACTTTATGAGAGACATGGTTGAATACAAGAAGGTGTTTCTAATGAAGGTGGAAACTTTAAAAAATGGTGTAGATTCAATGACAAATTTTGTGAACACCAAGAATTTTTCCTAGTGTAGAGAAACAATGGGCATTACTTCCTTGGATTATTTACTATGTAATCATGTAACCTGTCGTATGTACAGAAAACAACAAGTGAGAGAATGTTGGGTATGTGTTATATTCTTTACATGAAAAAACATAGTGCTTGTGTTGCAATGGGCACACGGGGGGGCAGAGCGCTAGCCACCCCTAGTGGGGGTTTGTGGTGGGGGTGGAACCCCCCTTTTTCGAGGGGTCACATAGGGGTAGATCCTCCAAAAAGAAAAATTGGTGGTTTTTTGCATCATTTTTTAGCGATTTTTTGGCACATGGTTTTTGTCAATGGTTTTCTAATTCCGGTTAAGGAATTAGGGTTGTTGAGTAATATAGGTCAATGAATTAGGGGTTTTGGATGTTGCAAGATCATATATATATATATATATATATATATATATATATATATATATATATATATATATATAGTATTGTATTGTATTGTATTGTAAACAATGAAGACAATATAGATGAATAAATGATTAGAGATGCATCTCTAAATAGGTTGATGGTTTTCTCTGTTTGGGTTTCCAAGGTAAAAATATATGTGTAATGTGTGTGTGTCATTGTATATTTTATGTTTTATTAAGATTCCCTTTATAGAAATTAATTGTACAAGGTTAAAATAAACAATATCTCTCCAATTAGGGGAGCATATGGGGCTATCACCTCCCTAGAAACAAAAAGGGTAGATTTTAGTATACTTTGTTCTTTTTCATCCCATTGTAAATCAATTTTGGTTAAGGAATTGGAGTTGTAATATAATCCAATTTAATGGATTATGGTTTTTTATGCTATGGAATACCAAAATATCTTATTTTATTGCTTGTTGGCAAAAGGAACACTTAGAAAATTTTCGATTTGTATTCCTTTAAATGAGGAGTTGTTGAAAACTTCTTCGGACATAGAGGAGGAATTCCCACTAGATTCTCTAAAATTTGTTGAAAACTCCTCCAGAAGTTGTTGAAAACTTCTTCAGACACAGAGGAGGATTTCCCAAGAGATTCTATGGAACTTGTTGGAAACTTATCCGAAAATTGTTGAAAACTCCTTCAGAAGTTATTGGAAACTCCTCTAGAAGTTTTTGAAAAATTCTCCAAACACAGACGAGGAGTTCCTGCGAACTCCTATGGAAGTTGTTGAAAACTCCTATGGGAGTTGTTGGAAACTTCTCCGAACATAAAGGAGGAGTTCCCATGAACTTCTCTGGAACTTATTAAAAACTCCTTTGAAACTTGTTGAAAAATCCTCTAGAAGTTGTTGGAAACTTCTCTAGACACAAAGGATTAGTTCCCATGAACTCCTCTAGAAGTTGTTGAAAACTCCCCCAGAAGTTGTTGGAAACTTCTTTAGACACGGAGGAGTTGCCATGAAATTATCTGGAACTTGTTGAAAATTCCTCCATAACTTTTTGAAAACTCCTCTGAAAGTTGTTGAAAAATTCTTCAGAAAAAGAGGAGGATTTCCCACAAACTTCTCTAGACACATAGGAGGAGTTCCCATGAACTTCTCCAGAATTTGTTGAAAACTCCTCCAGAAGTTGTTGGAAAATTCTCTGGAAGTTTTTGAAAACTCCCCCGAAAGTTGTTGGAAACTTCTCCTAACATAGATGATGAGTTCCCATGAACTCCTATGGAATAGGGATAGGACCCTACCAAAATTCCTTTCGGATTTTTGCCATAAATTTTGACTCGGATGCCCATTTCGCACATTCCTTATATTGTTGTAAAGGTCTTTCCGAGATATAAAACTTCCTTTTTATATGATTTTAGAAATTCCTAACCATTTACTTAAATTTTTCAATATGAATATATATCACCTTGTTGACATCCCCTAGGGAAACAACACCTCAATCGCAAACAAAGGAACCAAGAATCAAATTCAAGAATGCTTATATGAAATTTTAATTAATTAATGTTTCGGTTATATGGGTTCGAATGCTTAGGTTTAATAGTTTATTTTGAGGTTACTCTGAGATATATCATATGTTGCATTTTGAATGGTGCCAAGAACCAATTCCAAAGGGAGTTTATACTCACCATCCTCACAATGCGATCGACAACCAAGGATGACAGAGCAACAACAACAACAACAATTGTCGCAACAGTGGGAAGCAATGAAGGGAATCAAGCTCAAATGACTGAAGAGGAAGTCCAAACCCACAATGATCAACTATCAAAATCTAAGAATGAAGCATGTTCCCATGTTCAGACTAGTCGCCATGGTGGGTGAAGTGCACTATGGCCAAAATATATGATGACCCACTACCACTAAAAGATAAATTCGAATTATAACTACATATTATACATTAAATCATAAACATTCATATTGTCCTTGTTCTCTCATCATTACAAAATGAATAAGGAATGTTACTCCCCATTTCTAGGGGTAACTAAGGGGATGATGTCTCAAGGCTGACAGGTTGAAGACATGGAGTGTTAAGAGCCAGTTGAGCAGATAGATCCCCTCCTCTTACCACACATCATCATTTACTGGCAACAACAACGTCTACCACACCATCTTGGCCCACAGAGGACAAAAATAATTTATCCATGAGGTAACAAGTCTAGTCTCATGGCAAGTGTCATTTTAATAATTGAAGCACTTGAAGATGTTGCAAAGGGTTCTTTCTAGATTTTGAAAACGTCTTCCTAGAAATTATGCCTTTTCCTCTTTTCACCTAGGTGGTTGACATATTTTCCTATTAATTAGTTCACCCTTGGGAAAAGGGTTTCTACTAGGGGGTCTCCTTGAAGTGTCATCATACCATTCCCATCCATATTTTCCACATTTTACACTTACTCCCCTATGAATCCTTATCTTCTTTTTTTTCAGACTTATTGAACCAAGAAGGGATTGTACCTCATTTCATGGGAAGAAGGGCCTAAAGGACCAAAGGGGTTGTAGCTGGAAAAATATAATATCCATAGATTATCCTCTAGATACTCACCCTAAGGTCATGAGATCGATGAAGCACTTCTCCATAAAAATCAAGGACCTGTAAAATAAAAAACACAATTAAATAAATGTATCGCTTGCTGAGGGAATGAATTTTGTGGTGTCTTTTATTTTCCTTGAGCATAAAACTTTGTGTGTTCCTAGATTCAAGTGGCATTAAAATGATCCTTAATTTCCATTGCACATGGCACTGAATGCTTCAGACCATAATCAATTAATGGAAAATAAAGGGCTTGGAAAAATGTTATACTACAAATGAGGATGCAACACACCCTATACAAAGGCACCCATAAATGAGACAATATGAGACCTTGTATACCAAGAAACCCCATGTCCAAAAGTCATACCCCCATCCACCTCATACTCTTTCACATGACTCGAAGAGGGTCTTCTTGGGAAACACTCCTTAACTTAGGGAATGATCTACCCAATAGAGCACCATGACAACCCTCTCATACTTAAATTTTGCAAGTTGTATAAGGTCTTTGAGCATTTGTTTATTTTGAAAAGGGGGGATTTGATGCACATGTTTGGGTGGTTCTTTTATTAAATATGGCTTACTTGGAATCATACATGTGACTTGTGGACCCATGGAGGACATACATTTTTTTCTTTGCAAGACCTTACCAAGTGAAATTTTTTCCATGGAGGAACTAGGTCACTTGGACATTCATAGGGGATTGAAGCCCACATGATGGATGATGCGCCCCCATAGATTTCACACTTGGGAAGATGAATGTTGCCTTTGGAGGAATTTTTAAAACATGTAACCATGATATTGTGGTCCCTTGCACCTAAATATTGGTCTTGGAAGACCTAGGACATCATACTCTAGCCCTTGAAGTCACCTTTCTTGATGGGGTTTGATGATTATGGTGGTGATGTGATGTGATGTGATTTTATGGAGGGAGATGGATGATTTGACACTCTAGCACATGGTGACATGACACATGACCTTTGGAGGCCCAATGATTTTCACCTAGAGGCTCAACCTCTTTCTTGGAGGCCTAACACCACCCTTTTAGGGCATGACATCACCCTTTAGGGTTTTTAATTCTATTTTATTTTTTTATTTGAAAAATTAAAGACAAATTAGAGGGTCGACCCTCTTTCTGTTTTCCTGTTGACTTGTAAAGTGGACAAATTAGGGTTAGATAACTTTGTATAAATAAAAGTCATTTCACTCTCTTTTTTGGATCATGGTTTTGAGAATTACATACTCTCTTGGCTGAAATTTTCACCATACTTGAGAAATAATATCTATTTCTCTCTTGGTGTATTGTGAATACTTTTACTTGTCTATTGATGAAGGAAGGCTAGTGCCACCTCTTGATGTTTGTTTCTTGGCAATTGTGGTGGAATATTCTTGATAAGGGTTTTTCATGCTATCTCTTGAACTAGGTAAGGAATTTCTGCAATTGTGTTGTTTCTTCTTGGTTTTAAGGTTAATTTTGTTAAACCCTTGGAGGAGTATAAGGGAATACACCCTCCATCAAGATCCATATTTATTGTCTTTGAAAAGATTATTTTACAAAGGTTGCTACAAGGAGTAAAATGGCTTACACCCTTGTAGATTTACCTTGCTAAGGTTTGCTTGCTCTAGGTAGTAAAAGGGCTTACACCCCTAGAGAAGTAACAAACCATAGATCATAAACAAGAGACTCCATAACCCAATATATAAGGCACTAATCTACTTTAATTGGAGATTGAATATTATGCATTGGTAAATGTGATATCAAGGAGTTTGAATTTGTTTAAGTTTGGAATTTAATTTTTACGTGATTTAAGCTACATTGTGCCCTAAGGATGCCTTGATTAGACAAGTGATCTCATTTTTTTTATAAAAATTATGCTACAACCAATATGTCTGTAGAAAACTCATATTTATCTTACTCTTTACTCACTATTCTATCGCTAAATTTCACTTGCAAGATGTCATAATTAATCTACCGGTTAAATGCTTTTTGTTTGGGTGGATTGTTTTCTGATTTTAGTGGCTATAAATTGATGTTGTAGAAATAGTTTGATACAGCCATAAGGATGTTAGAAATATTTTTGATAACACTAAATAACAACCCTCTATTTTCTATCAAATTATTGCTTTAATAATTGGAAATTCATCTACTTATTGTTAGCTTTGTTTCCAGCATCTTGCACTTGATTTTGATGGTATATTTTGCAGCTATTACACTCATTTGTTGCTGATATATATATTTCCATACTGCTGAAATTTGGTATAGCAAGGTTTCTTGTTGATTTCCCTTTGATTTGAGGATTTATCTATCCTATATTGTCTTGATTTGGGAAGGTTATAATAGTGTTTTGCAGGGACAATATCTTGGAAACCAATCACCATCTCACAAGATTCACACTTAAGCCTCTTTCCGCTCTTGACCTTGACCTATAGGGGAATTATTTATCTCTTTTCACTTTCCATTGCAATCCCCCTAGGGTCACCCGGGATTCCCCCCTTGTGGTGATTTTATCATCACTAAAGTGAGGGGAGTGTTTATCTAAGGTGACAGTGGGTAAATACTCCCATAGTTGTCACACCTTTGTAGTTTGGGTTGGGCTTTTCCCAAACTACAATCCATGCGATAACAAGGAAAAAAGTTTGTAAATGAAAGGTCATGGAGGAAGGCGAAAGGCCAAGATTCACATTGAACTTAAATAAATACGAGGATTGTATCCAAGAAAAGGGATTTTTGGCTCTTCAAGCATTGTACATTTTATTAACTATTTTTGGAATACGGCGTTAACTAAAATTGAGAATCCCTCCTTGGATATTTCATGTACTATTACATAAAATTTTAATGAGGAGAAACCTATTTGGAAAAACTACTTTCAGAAGAGATTTCATTCTCATGTTGGATGTATTGTGGACTATTCATTTTTGTTTTTCTCATCACTCAGGTTGTGTAAGGATGTACTCCATATTGTATAATAATATTATGCATGATGATTGCATTCTTATTAATGTTCTTCAAAGAATGTTTGTCCAAATTTGTGGGTATAGAACCATAACTGTTGTTTAAATGCTAGACTATTTTATATTTGTAGTTATTTATTCATATTGTTGTTTCTACTTTGTGTGAACTATTTCATTCTTTAGCTTAGGACACCTTCATCGGTGGATTGGGTCGCAACTGATAAACTCAAAACCAAAAATGGTTGTTGGGCTAGAAACTAGATGGGTTCCCTATTCAAATGGTGAGAGTTATGATTGGTAATTTTGATCGGGGGTAACCCCTATTATTGAAAAAGGGCAATTTTGGCTACATCAATAGAATTGGTGCTAGAAGGAGATCCATATGACAATTATGTGCATGTCGATTCATTTCAATTAAATTCTTAACCATCCCATGGATCCTCTCTATATCTGTATATGGGATAACCCTTTGAGTCGTTCAAGACCCACCAAGGGCATCTTAGTTGAGACAATTAATCTCTTGTCAAATTCAAAATTCGATGATGAAGGGAATGTCTCTACATTCACACATCTCAATCATTTTATCATCACCTGATAAAATATTAAGATTGTCTAGCACAATGAAATATGTCGATTGTTTATCCTCACATTTGAAGTGTGGATTAAAGCCTAGTTTAGGACATTTATAGTGAAATCAATTCATCGTTGGAGAAAATTCATGGAAATATTTAGCATTGCTCATGTAGACTATGTTTATGATGAACTCTTTAATGAATTTGTAGAAGTCCATAGGATCAAAAAAAATATGTGGATGGTTTCTTTCTAAGATTCAGGCAGATTTGCTACAGATTTCCTGAAAGAGAAAAACACTTAGAGCAAGAGACCTTGGATTGATTTTCATATCTCATATTTTCTCCTGAAGGGTATGATCTAGATAATCAAATCATATTTCATTCACAAGATTCATATATGACGATGAAGGATAGGGGTTACATGATCTCCAAAAGAAATCTTTCATAGCTATGGGGAAATATTTACCAAAAATGTTAAACCCCTCAGACCTAGAGTGTGAACCATCTATTGTCTCCCCTTTAGAAAATCATGAATACATTTTTGTCTGTGATGAATACCTCATTGAATAAATCATGTCATTTTCATAATTCAAAGATATTCATTCACTCTATACAATTTTTTTTTATGTTAATCATCCACATGAGCACCCATTTTTCTATCATACAATGAAATCTATACACTTTTCTCACAATGAAACACTAAAGGATAAAATAGAACATCAAGATTTCCAATCTTTGATTGATCAAAGAATCATTCTTCATGACATTCCATACAGGATGTGTTAGCATCGGAAGTCACTCCTGGATTGCGGTAGGAGAAGAGCCCAATGCCCATCAGTTTATGTCACGGATAATTTAATGGGGTGATCGGATGGATAGAGGCCCAGGAAGATATTTCCCTAAATCAGAAAATCGTGCCTGGTATGTAATGACAGAAGAGGTCTTGATCTAACTTCAGTCAGTGAGTAGATTGTAAAATGAGCAGATGGAAAAATTGGTAAGAGGAGGGAGTAAGACTGCCTTGAGAATCAGGCCCTTTCGATAGCTTGAAGAGGAAAAACTCAGAACACAAGATCCTCTTGGTTTAGAGTTTCAGGGAACTGAAAAGTGACTTGACTGGATCTTCCAATTCCAAGTCATTCAGCGCTGATAAAATACAAGAACTGATTAGAAACAATGCAACTATTACAGTGATCCAACATACATCATCCTATAACGGCGCAACTCGACTAGATCCTCCAATTCCAAGCGGTTCTAACACAGTGTAAACAGAGAGATGGAAAGAAGCTAACATTCATAAGGCAAGAAGTCTCAAGTGCCAATACATAGCTAGAGCAACCAGTTCTTCATCAAAAATTTACAGTTGGGAGCCTAGCTCAACCATCGATCCTACAAAAATACAAAAAGTGAGTAAATATACTCCTAAACGTTCGCCCAACAGAGGTGTCTCAAAACTTCTAGGGTGTGGTGTCTCTTCAGTCAAATCTGGCCTGAACTCCTTCGTCAGACGTCACCTTAACTTCACATGGCCTTTGTACGGGGGGTAGCTGAAACATTAAAGGCTAAAATCACATGTGCAGACTCTTCTGGTCAGACGAGGACTCGACATGGCTTCTTTGAAGAAAACCAGCATACAGGACTATCTTGGGCAGACTGCCTGCCAAGACCTTCATGCTTTACATTTAATGAGTGAGCCGAGGTTTCAACTACCTTCCCCCACCTTCATTTATTTTTAGCAAGGACCAAGATTGAGGTCGAGCTAAACTAGTTTTTGGAGAATGCGGTGATCCCTTCTGCAGCTAAACCCGGCGCTTCAACCCTTTGCACAATTCTTTTTATCACCCCCAGGTGACCACGGGCTATGACCCTGTGCCTATCTTCAAAGGCACTTTCAGCATTTCGCGTTTCGGGGATTTGAAATGCAGTGAAAAAAGGAGACCCTCTGTTCTCTTGAAGTCTTGGTAGCCTAAATGTTGAAATGGTTTGATCGTGTGCCAGGCATCCCATTGGATGGATGACCTAGATCACCTCTCGATCAACAGTCCTGGTTCTTTCGGGATTTTTCACACTGAGGATGAATGATGCAAGGAGGAGGGACCCTTGTATGTTTGAAGTTTCAGTAGTTGAAATGGCTTGATCATGCACCACGCGTCCCATTGTATGGATGGCCTAGATCATTTCTTAAAGTGGGACCACCTCTGGCCTAGACCCTTTTGGCATTTCGCGTTTCGGGGATTTGAAATGCATCAAAAAGAGGAGACCCTCTATTCTCTCAAAGTCCAGGTAGCCAAAATGCTGAAATGGCTTGATCGCATGCCATGCATCCCATTGGATGGACGACCTAGATCACCTCTTGATCAACCGTCCTGGTTCTTTTCATTGTTTCGGGCTTCAGGGATCTGAAATGAAGTGGAAGGAGGAGACCGTCTGTTCTCCTGAAGTCCCGATAGCTGAAATGGCTTGATCGCTTCGTGAGTTTGGCCATAGGATATGAGCTTAGGTGCTTGACCCCGTGCAACTCTATGACCCAAAATTACCCAATGGCCATCGATCTGCCCCCTCTGTGGATTTTCACCGTTGAAAGACAAAGTGCTCGCTTGCTTGATTTTAAGCCAGAAATGGGCTCGTTTTGTGGGTTGCGCTCAGTGCTCATGGATGTGGCCTTTGAATAAAACACACTCGACTGGTTTTCAAACCCCACTTCTATACATTTACACCACGGGCCCAAAACCAGAAGAAAACACCATCTTGCAAGAATCTGTGCTAACATTAGGCTCCATGGGGGATAGAGTCATCCCTACGATGCTCTAAGAACTCATTTGCAGCTTCAGTGCCTTGTTGTTGGGCTATGGAGTCATCTAATAAGTCAAAAATAAATAAGTAAACAACTAAAGTGACAATATTTATAGAACGAGGAGCCACCTACAGCTCAAACAAAAAATGTTTTCAGGAAATGCCCATTTACTAGGCCATTAAATACTTCCTCACCCTCCAAATCTTGTAACCTATAAGTGTTATTTGAGAATACTTCAGTGATCCTGAAGGGCCCGATCTAGAGGGCATCAAATTTGTTGTGTTTTCCCCTATCCTGCCTAGGTGCATCCCACTTAAGCACCAAATCCCTGAGCTCGAACTCTTTCTTTGTGACCTTCCTATCAAAAGCCTGCTTGACCTTCTGTTGACGACTATGGACCACGTCCATCACCTGTTCCCTGATCTGTTGCACCTCCACTATTTGATGAATCCTTCTAACCATATGATCTGACTCTCCTTCAAGATCTTGGAATAATTTTTCTACAGGTAACATGAGTTGAGTGGGAAAAATAGCCTCTGTCCCATAAACCAGTTGAAAAGGTGAGGTGCCCAGGGACTTTTTCATTGTCACTCGATCAGCCCATAGAGTGAATTTGAGATTTGAATCCTAGGCCCTCTTATTGTCTTCCAACAATCTTTTGATGAGATTTATTAGGATTTTATTGGAAGATTCTGCCAGTCCATTTCCTTGAGGATAATAGGGGGTGGATTGAATCAGTGAAATTTTGAACTGTTCACAGAACTTAATCAGAGGCTCAGACTTGAAAGAAGCAACATTATTAGTGAAAATTCTACTGGGATAGCCGAATTTGGCTATGATATCCTCCAGGAAGCTGATAATAACCTTGTGAGAAGCACTCCTGGTGGGGGCCACTTCTATCCATATAGTGAAATAGTCTGTCGCAGTCAAGATCCATCTGTGTTGGCCACTTGAAGGAGGATGAATCTCCCCAATGAAGTCCAACCCCCATTGTTGAAAAGGTGTTGAAGCTACCATGGGCTTTAGTGGTAGTGAGTTGAGTTGTTGCTTTCCTGAGAACCTTTGGCATTTGATGCAAGCTATAACTTCTCTACAAATATTAGTGAACAAGGTGGGCCAGTAGTACCTAGCCCTAAGAATTTTGTGAGCTATGGTCTTCCAAAAATGATTCCCTCCACAAAGGCCACCATGGAACTCAAACATAACTTTCTGGGCTTCCTGTGGGCTCAGACACCTCAACAACACCCCTAAGGGGTCTCTCCAGTACAAGACTTGGTCAATGAGGCAATACCTTATCATTTTGAGCTTTAAATATCTTGCCTTACAAAAACCCATTCCATCAGGAGGCTTCAACTCCTGCAGAAAGTACAAAATGTCTCGGTACCAGGTGCATTCTGCTAGTGATGAGCCGTCGTGAGAGATTTTGTTGGACGACTTAGCTAGCTGATTTTCTGAGCAAATATTTATGAAGCTAACCCCCAAGGCCCTACAATTGGATTCATCCAACAACTTGGCTAAACCCTTCCCTTTAACCAACTTGGTGGGATTTATCTCTAGGTCAAACTCCAAAATCTTGGCGATCCATTTACCTCTTCGTCCATCTATGTCAGGTTGTACAAGGATATCTTTCACGAATGTTGAAGGCACGTACGCAGTCACTTTTGAGTGCAAGACATAGACTCTGAAAGCTTTGAGAGTTCCATGATTTCATACCTGATCTCTGCATCTCTCAATGCCTTGCTGAAGAAGGAAATGGGTTGCTCTCGACCTTCCTCATTTTTTAGCAATAAGACCGCTGCTACTGTATCAAAAGAAGCGAACGAAAAAATTAGAAAATCCTTGGAATAGTTAGGACTGATCAGCATAGGTGCCTCAGTCAATGCCCTTTTTATTTGGACAAAATATTTCCTAGGCTCAGTAGTCCATTTTACTTTATTTCCTTTTCTGAGCATGGTTGTGATGTGTTTCACCAACTCAACAAAATTTGAGATGAATCTCCTCAGAAAATTAATCTTCCCCAAAAAGGCCTGAACTTCCTTTCTATATCTGGGAAGTGATAGGGTATGAATTGCCTCTACCCTGTTGGGATCACTCCTCACTCCCTCTGCTAATACTATATGGCCTAACAGCTTCCCCTCCTTCATAGCAAAAATAGACTTCTCGGGGTTCAAAGAAAGGCCAAACCTCCAACATTTTAGGAAAACCTTCCTTAGGTGACAACAATGCTCCATATCAAACCTGGAGAAGACTGTGATTTCATCCAGATAGATCAACACAAACTAGTCTTTCTCTCCTATGAAGGCCATATCCATAGCTCGTTGAAAAGTTGCTCCTGCATTCATAAGTCCAAACAACATCTTTTCATACATGAATGTCCCCCAGGGGGTGGTGAAGGTCGTCTTCTCTCTATCCTTGGGCATGAATAATATCTGATTATACCCAGAGAAGCCATCAACCATGGATATCCTAGATGCACTAGTTACCCTCTACAATATGTGTTCCATGCTGGGCAAAACGATAATTGTCTTTCTTTGAGCTCCTGTTGAGGTTTCTGAAGTCAACACAGAGCCTGATTTCTCCACTTTTCTTCCTCACCGGAACCAAATTGGCCACCCACTCAGAATATCTCAAGGGAACAATGATTTGGGCATCTAATAGTTTCTTCACTTCTCTCTCCATGATAGGCAGCAACATGGGATTTTTCTGTCTTAACTTTTTCCTAAATGGTTTAGCCTTCTCCTTTAGTGGGATCTTGTGTTCAATGACAGACGTGTCATATGTCTTGAGGTCTTCATAAGTCCATGCAAACACATCAGAAAATTCTCTTAGTAGCTCAGTATATTCATCCCTCTATTCTCTGGTCAAACTGCTTGACAACTTGACAAACTTAGGCTCCTCTTGTGTGCCAATGTTGCATTTAGCCGAATCGGCATCTCCATTCGAAACTTCACCCTTTACTGCCACATCATTACCATCGAACAATATTTCTAAAGGGACTAGTCCCTTCGGAATATGATTGCTAGGTAGTTGAATAATATGGTGATTAGAAATTTTATTTGAAAATACCTCAGGGCAGGGGTGACCTTCAAGGTCAGGGTCTTGATCAATGTGCAACGTAGAAAATTCGTCGACAGCCTACAGAAAATTCTTGATTTCAAGATCGTCCTCGAATACCTTCCAATGTCTGACATTGTCCAATATAGCTGGCCTATATTTTATCTCAACATCATATTTTCTCTTAGACGACAGAGGGATCCTGAACAGACTCACTGAAACGGCTAAGGAATCGGCCAAAGAATTTTTCTCGCTTGAAATAAAAGAGATGTTGAAAGCTGAGAAGAAATTTTTGATCAAGTCCCACACCTCATTTCTATAACTCCTGAGCCAAGGATGCTTGGCCCGATAAACGTTTTTGACTTGCTGAATAATCACCTCAACATCTCCAAACACTGCTATCTCCTCTATCCCCATCTCCTTTACAGCCCTTAAACCCAGAAACAAATCTTCGTATTCCGCCACATTATTGGTGGCTTCAAATTCTAGCTTGTATGACAAGGACATGGTTTTCTGACAAGGTGACACCAACACCACTCCAGTTCCAGCACCTTCGCTAGAAGAAGCCCCGTCGAAAAACATATTCCAAACAGAGGTGGTTGGAGGAGGCATCTCATGATTAAAATGGGGCTGCCTTCTGACTTAAAAAGGGGCTTCAGGAGCATCAGTGAGTTGCAACAAACTAGATCCCAAATCAGTGTCTAGTGCAAAGATAGGGTGATTGGTGGGGTTTGCCTCATCACTAACAATGTAGGCTAGTTGGGCCTCTCTGTACAACCTCATGTGTTCCCCTCCAAATACTAGAATGGTAGCATATGTGATATCCATTTGTAATGTTCCTCCAAGATTTTTAATCTAAGATCTTGACAATAGCATGCCAAACTTGGGAGGAACATTGGCTACTACAATGTCCATGACCACACTTTTCATTGGCAGCTAAAACAAAGAGATGACCAAGTCTTTGATGACTCCAAGGCATTGCACCCTTCTTGAACTGAAAGACTATAAATCATGGTAAGCCTTTGTCACCTCCAGTCCCAATTCTTCCATGACTATTTTCGGCATAAGGTTGTGGGAAGCCCTTGAATCCATGAGGCAATTATGCAGCACCTTATCATGTATGTTCAGGGATGTGTAGAAGGGAGGGGATGAATCATCTCTGTCTTCTACCATGGGACCTAGGACAACTGTTGGCTTTTCATATTGAAGATTTATTGAGTCTGTGGAAGGATGGGGGGGCTCGGATTGTAACATCTTAGAGAGGGACCTTTTGAAATCTTCGTTTTTAACTAGTTCTGAGAGGGTTATAGGAATTCTGATCTTTTGAATCTCATGCTCAAAACTAAAAGAGGAGATGGGTTTAGGAGGATCCCTTACCTTGGAAACAGACTCTTTGGTTGCTGATGAAGTATTCTGAGCTTTCTTTTCTTTAGTAGTTGTGGCAAGAGCTTTAGCAGGCCTTTCTACTATAAGGGGCTGATCCTGGCAGTCAAAAATATCATCTTTCTTCTTTGACTGGAGATGGTATCTGTTAGGGGTGTTGTTGAACTTCTCTCCTTTCCCCAACTCATTGATTTGGATGCTCATAAAGGATTCTTCATATGCATATTGAGTCAAATGGGGAAAAGGGGAGGTGTCTTCAATGCAGTGAATTTCAGGGTCAAGTTCTTCTATCTCCCCTCCTTCCTCATGAGCAACTATGCTGCTTTGGAGAGGGGTCTGAATCCTCTGATCATCTCTGTCTCTGCTCCTTTGTTCCCTTGGGGAGGCCTATGGAACATTGTTACCAAGCCTCCTGAAACCTCTGTTATCAGTATTCTGGGGATTTCTGTACACGAGCTTCCCCTCTAACTCCCACTTTTCCATCCTAGCCGAGAGAGATTTCAGCGCTTTAGTTACCTCATCCATTTGAGGAGGAAGGGGAGAGGAATAGGATGAGGAGGCTTCATATCTCCTCTTGGGTATGTCTCTGTAAGCCTTACTCCTGAGTCGATCAACAACCAATATATTAGATTCTACTTCTACAGCTGCGTCATGTATGTGTGCCAGAGTGGTGGCTCTCCTTTCCCTCAACATAAGGCAGAAATCGGGATCAAAAGTCCTAGCATAAGTGATCTTCGCAGAGGCTTATGAGGGCTTAATCTCAGTAGGGATTTTACTATACATTTTGTTAAATCTTTTGGAGAAGTCAGAAACAGACTCTCCTTCCTTTCTCTTCAAAGATCCAAACTTTGTCATGTAATAAATGAAGTCTTTTTTGTCTCCCCACTGTCTCAAAAAGGCATCATCCAAAACCTCAATCCCATTAATAGATCTAGGAGGCAAGGCCCTAAACCATTTTCTAGCCTCACCCTCAAGGCTATGGACGAAAATCCTCATCCACACATCTACATGCATGATGACATGATTGTCTGTAAAACTATAAAAGGCTTCAAGGTGTTCTTCTGCAGTTATGTCCCCCTCGCCCATAAAATTGGGCAGTTGTTTGAGGTAGCCATCTGCTGGAAGGGCATTGAGAGGATGAGGTAGCAGAAGGGGAGCATATCTAGTGGCTATAATAGCCTCCATTCTAGTCATGGGGGGATTTGCTCCTGCCATAGGGATATTAGGTGGAGGAGAACTCGGAGGGGAAGGAGATTGAACTGGGGATACTGGAAATAGGCTTATAGGGGTAAGGGAAGTGACAAGGGTTTCTCCCTCTAGTCCAAAACCAGGAGGAGACAACTCGGTAGGAACACTTCTGAAATTCAGGAAATGGGAGGTTTCAGAAAAAGGTCTGTTGCGAAGCTGAGGGGAAGAAAAAGGAGTTTCTACAGAAGGAGACGACAAAATACATGGTTTGGCGGTGTAAGTTTCTCCTTGGGGGGTCTTTCCTCTTTTGAAATTTTCCTGCAGCTCAGCTTCAAGCATATTTAGAGGCAGCTGTGGATGGGACCACATGTGTCTACCTCTGAAAGCCACAATTAAAACGACAGATTCACCATAATGGAGTCATCACAATGGAGTCTCCAGGTGCATAGTAGCAATCTTCAAATGCTCTGATGCCTGATGCACCTTTGGAATCAGAGGCTCGATGTCGTTCAATCTTGGGGAAAATTTTCAACTTTGTCCTCGGCAAAGGCACCATAAATGTTAGCATCAGAAGTCACTCCTGCATTGCGGCAGGAGCAGAGCCCAACGCCCATCATTTTATGTCACGAATAATTTAATGGGGTGATCAGATGGATAGAGGCCCAGGAAGATATTGCCCTAACTCAGAAAACTGGGCCTGGTATGTAATGACAGAAGAGGTCTTGATCTAACTTTAGTCAGTGAGTAGATTGTAAAATGAGTAGATGGAAAACTTGGTAAGAGGAGGGAGCAAGACTACCTTGGGCATCAGGCCCTTTCGACAGCTTGAAGAGGAAAAACTCAGAACACAAGATCCTCTTGCTTCAGAGTTTCAAGGAACTGAAAGGTGACTTGACCGGACCTTCCAATTCCAAGTCATTCAGCACAGAGAAAATACAAGAACTGATTAGAAACAATGCAACTATTACAGTGATCCAACATACATCATCCTATAACGGCGCAACTCGACTGGATCCTCCAATTCCAAGCGGTTCTAACACAGTGTAAACAGAGAGATGGAAAGAAGCTAACACTCATAAGACAAGAAGTCTCAAGTGCCAATACATAACCAGAGCAACCAGTACTTCATCAAAACTTTACAGTCAGGAACCTAGCTCAACCATCAATCCTACAAAAATACAAAAACTGAGTAAATATACTCCTAAACATTCACCCAACAGAGGCGTCTCAGAACGTCTAGGGCATGGCATCTCTTCAGTCAAATCTGGCCTGAACTCCTTCGTTAGACATCACCTTAACTTTCACATGGCCTTTGTAGGGGGGGTAGATGAAACATTAAAGGATAAAATAGCATGTGTAGACTCTTCTGGTTAGACGAGGACTCAGCATGGCTTATTTGAAGAAAACTAGAATACAGGACTGTCTCGGGCAGACTGCCTGCCAGGACCTTCATTCTTTACATTTAATGAGTGAGCCGAGGTTTCAACTACCTTCCCCCACCTTCATTTATTTTTAGCAAGGACCAAGATCGAGGTCAAGCTAAACTGGTTTCTAGAGAACGTAGTGATCCCTTCTGCAGCTAAACCTGGTGCTTCAACCCTTTTCATAGTTCTCTCTATCACCCCCAGGTGACCACAAGCTGTGACCCTATGCCTATCTTCAAAGGCTCTTTTGGCATTTCACATTTCAGGGGTTTGAAATGCAGTGAAAAAAGGAGACCCTCTGTTCTCTCAAAGTCCCGGTAGCTGAAATGTCAAAATGGCTTGATCGCGCGCCACGCGTCCCATTGGATGGACGACCTAGATCACCTCTCAATCAACGGTCCAAGTTCTTTCAGGATTTCATGCACCGGGGATGCATGATGCAAGGAGGAGGGACCCTTGTATGTTTGAAGTCCCAGTAGCCAAAATGGCTTGATCACGTGCCACGCGTCCCATTGGATGGATGGCCTAGATCATTTCTTAAAGTGGGACTGCCTCTAGCCTGGACCCTTTCGGCATTTTGCGTTTCAGGGATTTGAAATGCAGCAAAAAGAGGAGACCCTCTGTTTTCTCGAAGTCTCGGTAGCCAAAATTCCGAAATGGCTTGATTATGTGCCATGCGTCCCATTGGATGGATGGCCTAGATCACCTCTTGATCAATGGTCCTAGTTCTTTTTGGTGTTTCAGGCTTCAGGGATCTGAAATGCAGTGGAAGGAGGAGACCCTCTATTCTCCCAAAGTCCCGATAGACAAAATGGCTTGAACGCTTCATGAGTTTGGCCATAGGAAATGAGCTCAGGTGCTTGACCCCGTGCAACTCTGCGACCCAAACTTACTCAATGGTCGTCGATCTGCCCCCTCTATGGATTTTCACCATTGAAAGACAAAGTGCCCGCTCGCTTGATTTTAAGCCGAAAATGGGATCGTTCTGTGGGCTGCGCTCGACGCTCATGGCTGCGGCCTTTGAATAAAACACACTTGACCAATTTTCAAACCCCACTTCTATACATTTACACCAGGGGCCCTAAACCAGAAGAAAACACCATCTTGCAAGAATCTGCACTAACAAGATGCACAAAGTTCTAAGTCCTTTTCCATTTCCAGAACATGATGAATCACAATTTGATATCAATAACCTCATTTTTGATGAATTCTTTTTTGTTCTGGAATTGAATGTGAGTACTAACCTATCATTCATTGATCCTATGCAATCTGAAATTTATAATCTCAATGAACATATGTTAAAAATATAAAATTTAAAGTATGCAGGGCACATGAATCATTGAGTTGATCCAAGAAACATTATCATCTCAATTTTCTCTAGAATTACACATTAATCCTCAAGGGCAGATACATCACTTGTCCTTGGATTTTATCTTAATCATCCAACACTCCTTGCATGGTTTTACTTGTTGGTTGTGGAGCCTGATTATCTTCCTGATTCATAGGTCTTTGTTTCCAACCATGTTTATACCCCATGAAGACTTTACACCCCAGAAGAATGTACACTCTTCCACGTGGGGGAGTGCAGAGGGGGGTTACTCCCTCTGTGAGTTCTAAAGGCAAGAGGGCTCCTAGCGGGGGTTCAAGGGCGAAGGCCCCAAAGGAAATTTTTCCTTGTAAATCTATATTTTAATTTCATGGTAAATCTGGGTCGTTCATTATAAGGTCATAGATCTAACAGTAGAAGTTATGTTAGGGTTTTTTTCTCTAGAAGGCAACCCTCTTTTATGAGGGAAATGTATTGCGGCTATGCATCATTGTGAATATTGTATTCTGAGTGAGGATAATGTGAGAGAAAGAAGAGGAAGTTACAACGGGTGTGTTGTAGGTTGTATCCCTTAATTTGTTGGATAATAATAAAGGAAGGACCTAGAAATTTCTCTGGTGGGCGTAGCCCACACTGGGTGAACCACATATATTGGTGTATCTATTGTATTGTGTATCTTTTGTGTTTTATTTTTGAATTTGTTTTATTTATTGTTCCATGATCCTATTTTTATAACAACTGGTATCAGAGAAAAAGGTTCTTGACAGAAAGGCACTAGGAACGATACTGCTAAGCCTGGAAGCATCGATGGCTTTCAATATTTAGAAAGAAAAGACAACAAAGGATCTGATGGATTCATTGGCTAAACTGTATGAAAAACCATCGGTGTCCAATAAGGTATTTCTAATGAAGATATTATTTAATATGAAGATGTCGAAAGGTGGGTCTATTGCAGATCATTTAAATGAATTTAATATGGTTACTAATCAAATAAGTTCTGTAAAAGTGGACTTTGATGATGAGGTTAGGGTTCTTCTAATATTGTGATCATTGCCAAAAATATGGAATGGCTTGGTCATGGCTGTAAGTAACTATGTCTCTGGTTCAAACACTTTAAAATTTGATGATGTTGTTGGTGTTTGTTATAGCAAGATTTGCCTCACCATTGCTATCTTACACAAAGAGCCTTTTTCCATTTCCCTATGCAGACTTATCATCCCTCTTTGATGAATCCAGAACTAAAAATATACATTTTTCCACATATACGCTTCCTATTTTCTATGCAAGATGTGTATATGCTGGTTGCTTCACTACAATACATCAGGATTTGTGCCAAAAAATACAAAATGAGGTCAAGTTTCCATGTCACAACAGAAGATCTCTAATCCTTGGCCTTCCATATACTGGAAACATTCTGACTTGGCCCTTCATTTGCATTCTAAAGGCTATAAGAGCACAATTTTGAGCTATGGAAAAGAGGAGAAAGAATTCAACTTTGAGAGCAAAGTTACTCTGGAGAAATTACTTCATATTGAGTCTGCATCCCTCTGTCCCTCAAGTCTGAACACAGTGTTTAGCCCCCAAGCTATTTCCCTATTGTTGAGAGGACCTCATTGTCTCTTTCCTATGAGCTTGCCTTTGGTGGAGGATTGAAGTGGTAGATACCCAGTTGGAAGGAACTTGGTTTCTTGGTTTTGAACCATGCTGACATGGAAGTCTGTATCGTTGTCACTTATGCTGATCAATTATTAATAGAAATACTCCTTTCCCATCCTATTGATATGTTGCAAATATATGATTATTATCCATGGGCGTGTTTTTAGTGTTTATTAATGGATTATGCTATCTGATGTGCTAACCTCTTATATATTATCACTATATACCTGCTCTACTTGTTTTTTGAGAACTTCTTGCAGGTATAAAGCTTTGGGTCAAAGTGCTCAATGGTGGAACATCATCAAACATTGGATCGAGGTAGGCCTCTTTCTTATATTGCACATTAGTTTATATAGCATATGTTGGAATTGAGTTGATTTCTGCAGTCATACCTATCTATTGTGGTTTACCCTTGGCCATAGAGAGTTTTTCCCTTGTAACAGAAATGGAAACTCCATTGGGGAGAGATTTTTCTTCTAAGGGTTGAAGTATGTTTTCTTCTTACATTGCTCTTTTTCCTTTGTGTTTCTTGTCATATCACTGCTTGACATATCTTGTTCACTCTGGGTCTGAGTTTTCAATCTTTTTCCCTTGCTTGGCCTTGTTTTAAAGCATATACGCCCTTTTTTCCTTGACAGTCACGTATACACGTTTGTTGTCTCATTGCAAGAAGCAGATATACACTATGTTCTCCTGAACAATCGCGTATACCACTTCTCCTAGCTTGTTTACTTGGTTTAGTGACTGTTGGGTAGGATTTGAAGATTGTTGAGCCTTCTTAGGTCTCTGTAGTGTCTGTTGAGATCATCTGGGATGAAAAGAAACCTGTTTGGAGTTGAATTTTTGGGCACAGTCTTTCTCTTTGTTTTCCATTTTTTATTTGTCCTTGTTCTCTAGACTGTTTGCATGGCTGCTTGGTATTCTGGTCGAGTTATTGCTTTTATACACAGTAGAATTTATATACCAGGTTGCTAATCATTCCATGCATTTTCTTTTTAGTATATTGAAAATACAAAAAAATAGGCATTTTGCATTGGTTGGCATTTTTGTCTTGGAATCTTTATCATTATCTTAGCACATTTAGTGAAAGATTACATTTTACTTCTGAATTGCAGAGTTGAAATTGAATATTGCACTGTTCTTATTAGTATATCATTCATTGAAAAGTTAAAGATAGACTTTGCATTATATCCGTATTTATTTTCTAGTAGAGTCATAGCACCATGAGTTTCACTTCCATACCTTTTTGAGTAACCACGACAATAAAATTTATGCTTTAAACTAAAATTGATTAGTCACGATTTTATTTTTAGGGTGCACAAACTAGCCTAGGATTTAGTGCCTTGGAATAGGATCTCGTGAGTAAACTTATCCAAGGAAATTAAATCAACATATGTGTCTGAGACAGGGAGTTGAGAAGTCTATTGTATAATTGGTAATATCAGGAGGCTCCGCTCACACCGGGGTTAATCATGAGGTCGCACGAAAAGTTAAAGATATACTTTGCATTATATCTATATTTATTTTCTTGCAGAGTCATAACACCATGAGTTTCACTTCCATACCTTTTTGAGTAACCACAACCAATAAGATTTACCCTTTAAACTAAAATTGATTAGTCACGATTTTATTTTTAGGGTGCACAAACTAGCATAGGATTTAGTGCCTTGGAATAGGATCTTGTGAGTAAACTTCTCCAAGGAAATTAAATCAACATATGTGTCTAAGATAGGGAGTTGAGAAGTCCAATGTATAATTGGTAATATCAGGAGGCTTCACTCACACTAGATTTAATCACAAGGTCGCACGAAGTTAGTTGAAGGGATAACCCCTGGATACTCACCTAGCATCATAGATATTTCCGTGGATTTATTCATATTTGGGGATCTTGCTAGTATCCATACCTCTGTGAGAGGTGGTGCTTTCAAGGTTTAAAGCTTTACTACCCTACCCATACGATGATCCAGATTTACGACTGCTTGCTTGTGCATCGGTTATACAGTGGTTGATTAGTTTCTTGACTTAGGTATCTCATAGGTTACTTGCAGGGGTTATTCTTCTTGTATCCTGAGTTAGATAGGGGTCGGACAACACACAACCTTTATGGAGGATTACCTCTCCGAGCGGATCTGATCGACTAGTTTTTAAGCCTACGAGGGACCTTATAATTGATTATGTTACCTCCAAACTTTAGCGAGGAGTCTCAGGTCCCTCTTGGACAAGACATACCTTCTTTAGCGAGGGAGGCCACTCAGCCACTTTAGCCCGTTTGCACGCATATTGGTCGTTTGAATTTTTGGTATTCTCTTTGACTACTAGTTGGCCTTAGGATATATTTTTATTTGTTGGAGAGTCATAAGTCATCATGGAGTCAGACCAGATTCCTCGCAGGTCCCGTTGGTTGTTACAGTTACCACCAGTTTTCGAGTTCTTTCCTTCTAAAAGGCGTAGAGTTATCAGGATTGGTACACACACGTCCACTTTTTAGACTTGTGGTTCCACAAGGATGAGTATCGAGTCTAGTCTTCAGAACACTGGGATTTCTTCAACTCCCATACCCACTATAATTAATGGCACCATTTCAACACTTGCAGCCACTACAGTTGTAGTGTCAGAGGCTTATATCAGTACTATGGCTCGGCCTATAGTTAATGCTTCATCTCTTGCATCAAACCCTTTTGGGGGTTTTGGTCACTCACTGAGTTACAATGTTCAAACCATCCCTATGGCTTCTAGTCCATTTTATTATGGTATGCCTAACTTCACTTCGCATTTTTTGACTGCCATCCTAGCTGCTGGCCCTAACGCTAGCTTTGGACTTGAGGGCACTACACCTCCTTACACTCCTTTCTCATTTGGTGGTTCTCATATTCCCCAAGCGAATCCTAATGTGGGAAGTGTCCCTATTCTTAACCCCGGGTCTAATCCTTCTACAGCTGGATGGAACAACCCAATCGACGGACAAGCTCTTCCCTATATCCCTATCCCCTCGGTGTCGATTCCAACCAATACTTTTGGCATGATGAATCCACTTCAATCCTCTAGATTCCCACCTGGAGGAGGTCAGTCCTACACATTGGGCACTCCCCAACTTGGATCTAATCCAGTCGAGGGAAATCTTCACAACCCTCAGCTTGGATCTAATCCAGCTGGGGGAAATTTTCATAACCCTTATCATAACATTCCTGTTGGATTGATGCCCAATCCATATTTTACGAATCATCCCAGAGGAGGGTATTTTAATTCTGGACAAGGTTTTGGTCCTTACCAAAATCTTGGATGGAATGCAGTTCCTAAAACACAATCTTTCGTGGGAGAATGGGGCCAGGTGTTGCAACCCCGTATCCCCTTTCTGGCCATGCTTAATTTGCCAGATTTGTCTAAACTAATGAATGACCCAGTGAGTCATGATCCCACATGGCCCCCTGTCCCTACCAAACTTTCGTCAGACATTCCAAAGTTTGAAGGTAATAATGGGGAGGACCTTGGTGATCACGCCACTACTTTTCACCTTTGGTACTCATCGAATTCTCTGAATCATGATTCTATTAGATTACGATTGTTTCAGTGCACTCTCATTGGAGTCGCGTCGCAATGGTACATTGAGCTATCTAGGGGGACATATGGGTCTTTTCATCAGTTGGTGCTAGCCTTTCTCAACCACTTTCAATTGCCCATTCATTATGATGTTGGCCTTGAACTTTTGTAGACTTTACGCTAGGGTACCAACACTCACATCTTGGACCATATCCAGGAATGGCATAGGCGAAGGCAGTTGGATAAGACTCCTATACCCCCGACCTTTCTTCTAGAATGGTTCGTAAAGTCTTTGCACACTCCTATTTCAAAGGACGTTTCTACTTCTGGGGTCTTCAGCGAGGAAGAAGCTATTTTTAGAGCCCAACAACTTGATTTGATATATGCTTAGTATGGGATGTTATACCACCTTCTTCCAAATGCACCACGGAAAAATCACGATCCTAGACAGAATCTCAGACCTCATGTTGATGGCATTGTAGGGTTCACCAATGTAAAGTCCACAGACTCGAAAACGAAGTCTACTAGAGGGCCATCTTCATCTAGATCCTCCAAACCCACCCAATCGACGGATGTACACTCCATGAAATCGTCAAAGAACCCAAATGGTGACCAGCAACCAGATGGGAATAAAAGGAAAGGTTGAAATAATTGTAAGGGTGGGAAGAATAATAATAAACCCAAGGACAAAGATAATAATGGGAAAGAGAATGATAATGATGGAGAGGGAAAGAAAGAGAAATGAAAGGTGAAGTTTCCTTGTAAACTTTGCACCGATGACCACCTTACACACTTATTCCCCAAACTTGCAAAGGATACGAGGCTTTTAAATCTACCACCCACTGTGCTGACGAACCCATTCCCACACAATCATCACTTAGCCTCTATCTCTTCGAACGCTGAAAATGAGTCCAATGGAAGTCAAAACCCACCATCGCAAGATGGTGATCATGTTTGCATCAATATGGTCCATGAGAAAATTGATATAGCCACTCGCTCTCAAGATTATAGCTCTTCAAAAACTAGTACCAGCCTAGAATCTCCTCCTCCCTCCCTAGAGATGAACTTACAAATCGAGAAACCAAATCCACCACCTCATATTCCGAAAGGAGTACTCAAGCGCTCTACCCACAACCCTAATGCTAGAGCCACCCAGAACTACTCTATTGTTGATGATTTGGGCCAAACCCCTTGTGCGATGTCGGCTTCGGAGGTACTCCAAATGTTTCCATCATAGAGGAATGCTTTACTCTTTGCCTTAGGAGCTCTAGAACCTAGTGGCTCAAAAGTTATCAAGTTTGATGTCACGGATGTGAAGCCTCACTTACCCTACCATGTGGCTTTCCAAATCCACGTGGAGAGGGAAAGAAAGGGCAAGAAAGAGAAATGAAAGGTGAAGTTTCCTTGTAAACTTTGTACCGATGACCACCTTACACACTTATTCCCCAAACTTGTGAAGGCTACGAGGCTTTTAAATCTACCACCCACCGTGCTAACGAACCCATTCCCACACAATCATCACTTAGCCTCTATCTCTTCGAATGCCGAAAATGAGTCCAATGGAAGTCAAAACCCACCATCGCAAGATGGTGATCATGTTTGCATCAATATGGTCCATGAGAAAATCAATATAGCCACCTGATCTCGATATTATATCTCTTCAAAAGCTAGTACCAGCCTAGAATCTCCTCCTCCCTCTCCAGAGATGAACTTACAAATCGAGAAACCAGATCCACTGCCTCATATTCTGAAAGGAGTACTCAAGTGCTCTACCCACAACCCTAACGCTAGAGCCGCCCAGAACTACTCTATTGTTGAGGATCTAGGCCAAACCCCTTGTGCGATGTCGACTTCAGAGGTACTCCAGACGTTTCCATCATAGAGGAAGGCTTTACTCTTTTCCTTCGGAGCTCTAGAACCTAGTGGCTCAAAAGTTATCAAGTTTGATGTCACGGATGTGAAGCCTCACTTACCCTACCGTGTGGATTTCCAAATCCAAGTACACTATCAAATGAGTGATCTTTGATGAAGGTGTTGCCACTTGCATGATGTCCTTGGTCTATTGGAAATCTATTGGTTCTCCAACCCTTTCCAAGTCATCAAACATGTTGACTGCATTTGATGGTCATTCCTTCCACCCTCAGGGTATTCTTCTCTCTTTTTCGGTCCAGTTAGGTGGGAAGACGGTGGAGGTGGAAGTAGAGGTAGTTGATGCACCTCTCGATTATAACTTGTTACTAGGTCACAATTGGACCTATGCTATGGTCGTTGTTGTATCATCTGTTTTCCACACACTTTGTTTTCCTCATCAGGGAGAGATCATGACGGTTGACCAATTATCCTTTTCATACTCTAGTCTAAACGCATCTGTTGGACCGTCGATCCCAGTGATCGACAATTCTCAGACAACAACTGAGAATATCAGTGTCAGAATGTATTCTTCCCTCATGGGTACTTTCAACTTCTCGACACCGATTCACCACATTTACACCATGTCTAGTAGGCCTGCTTCAGTAGGGAGGTCCATTCCTTTCTGCACTTCCTATATTAGTGATTCATGGACCCTACCTTCTCCAACTTCATCGAGTGAAGGTCATTCGCATGCTGGCATGGCTATGCCACTATCGGTAGCGGAGATTGCATTTCAAGCCATTATTGACTCCTCTGTCGATCCTGATCTTGTTACCTCGCAGACAGATGAGGAGGATCCCATTCTTAGGCCTGTATGGGCCACCTCATTATCTTGTTCACATGATTCCTTAGATGAGACTTTGCCTTTGGATGGAGCCATGAACGTTTCTGAGAGAACTTGGGATGATATGTATCATCGATCTTATTTTCTCCCAAGTCTTGAAAGTATCGAGCAAGATGATTTTCGATCTACCTTGAGTGAGATAGTCGGTCATGTCGTAGTTCCACTTGATACGCACAACATTTATGTCGAAAGAAATATGGCAAGTATTTCTCCTACCGTCCTGATCGATATCTCTCGTACCCATGGCAATATTGAGAACTTAAATATAGGTGTGGATTGTTTGCCAGAAGAGATGTTGATCTACACCAACCTCTTCAAATAATTTTGAGATGTATTCTCTTGGTTGTATGAAGAGATGCTAGGGATCGACCCTGTATCAACCCTCATATTGTCAAGCATGAGATTAGGACTTATCTGGATGCTAAACCTATTTGACAATGTCTTAGAGTTGTTAATCCTAGGAAGGACCCCGCTATTAAGGCAGAAGTGGAGAAGCTACTTAATGTTGGCTTCATCTACTCGGTTCCCTTAACCAAATGGGTATCCAACCCCATTCCTGTGAATAAAAAGAAAGGAACCATCTATGTGTGTATGGACTTTCATGACCTAAACAAGGCTTGTCCTAAAGATAACTTCCCCACACCTTTCATTGATCAGATTCTTGATGAGTGTGTGGGAAGAGATATATTTTCCTTTATGAACGGATTTTCAGGATATAACCAAATCCACATCAAACTTGAGGACCAACATAAGACGAAATTTATATTTCCTTGGGGCACTTTTTCATACCGAAAAATTCCTTTCGGCCTAAAAAATGTCAGAGTGACCTTCCAATGCGCCACGACTTTCGCTTTTCATGATCTCAAGAACATAGTGGAAGCTTACCTAGTTGATCTTGTTGCTCACTCTCGCAAGAGAGTGGATCATGTTACACACCTTCGGTAGGTTTTTGAAAGATGTCATTACTATAGAATCTAGTTAAACCCTCACAAATGCATCTTTTACATTAATTCTGGCTGTCTCTTAGGATTCTTAGTTTTCGAGATCGGGATCATGGTAGATCCTCTTAAGGTTGAGGCAATACTTAAGTTGCCTCCCCTGCGCATGATTAGACAACTTCAAGGTTTACAGGGGAAAGCTAACTTTCTGTGTCAATTTATAGTGAATTATGCCAATATCACTAAGGGTTTCATGCGCCTATTGAGGAAATATACTCCTTTTATCTGGGATGAGTGAGCCCAAGAGTCTTTCAATGCTTTAAAGAAAGCCTTAGTATCAACCCCTCTGCTGAAATCTCCTTATTACAGTAGAGATTACTTTTTTTATATTGTGGTGTCTGAAGAAACAATTGGTATGGTTCTAGTTCAGGAGGATGATGAACTCCATGAGCATGTCATCTACTATCTCAGTCTAAATTTAGTCAGTCCTGAGCTTAATTACTCTCATGTTGAAAAGATAGCTTTGGCTTTCATTCATGCAGTCCAACGTTTATGACACTATATATTTCTTTGCAAGACTACTGTGGTTGTTGATGTCAATCCATTTCAATACATCCTCACTAAGCATATCATAGGCTGGAAATATAATAAATGGATTTTCATCTTACAAGAATTTGATCTTGACATTGCTTCGTCCAAGTCCAAGAAATCACTAGTTTTTGCAGAGTTAATATCCGATGTCCCATGATTATATGAGGATTTTATCCATGTCGATTCATTTGCAGACGAACACATTTTCCTTGTCTCGTCATCTAACCCCTGGTATGGAGACATTGTTTTATATCTTTAAACCTTGAAGTTCACTCAACATCTCTCGCAAGATGATCGACGACATGTTAGATACCAAGCCAAAAAGTATACCATCGTCAACGAACTTTATATCACTGAGGAATAAATAGTATCTTACATCACTACTTCACTCACAAGGAAGTCGAGTCATTCCTAAATGATTGCCACAAAGGGGCTTGTGGTGGTCATCTTTCTGGGCTTGTGATAGCCCAAAAAGTATTGTGAGTCGGTTACTTCTGGCCCACCATATTTAAAGATTGCATTGAAGAGGTTAAGAAGTGTCACCCCTGCCAGGTGTTCACTCAAAAAATGTGCTCGCACCTAGCCCATATTCACCTAGTCATTACCGTCGGTCCCTTCACCAAGTGGGGGGTATATTTTTTCGATTGCAACCCAACTTCGACTGGGGGGAATCAACACATTATCATGGCTATCAAATACTTCACCAAGTGGGCCAAATCCATGCCTACCATAAAATCCGATGGGAAGATTGTTGCCTTCTTCATGTTCAACCAAATTATCGCCCGGTTCAGTATCCTGAGTGAGATTGTCACTGATCATGGCAGTCACTTTCAGAATGAAATGATGGTAGAACTAGAATCTAAAATGGGGTTTAGACATGGTCACTCATCTCCTTATTACCCCCAGGAAAATGGGCAAGTAGAGGCCTTCAACAAGTCTCTCAAGACCATCTTGAAAAAAACTGTTAGCTAGAGTAATTATGATTGGCACATCATGCTATATCCTGCGGTTTTGGCATACCGAACCTCGGTCAAGACTACCACTAGTTTTTCCCCTTTTCAATTAGTACACAGTGTGGATTCGATACTTCCTATTGAATGAAAAATCCCTTCTCTCAAGTTGACAGTCGAGATCCTACCTGACAGTTCAGATTTAGAGCGACGCCTTGTACACATAGAGAGTCTTGACGAGCAGCGTCAAGATGCCTTTACAGCTATCGAGGCAAACAAGAAACATGTCAAGGTTCAGTATGACAAGTTTGTCTGTCCATGGTTGTATGCTGAGGGTGACTTGGTCCTATTGTATGACCAAGCCAAAGAACCTCTAGGGGTAGGTAAGTTTAAACCCATGTGGAACGGTCCTTATATTGTGCAACGTGTTCTAGAAAAAGGAGCTTAGGGGTTTGAATATTATGAAGGGAATAAACTGGTCGGGCACAGAAATGGGCTCTACTTGAAAAGGTATTACACTTTATCCCTAGGCTTGGGTGAAACCCTTTGTATACTAATGTAAATTTGGTGTATATACATCTTTTTCCCCTTTTCTTTTTGTCTTTGGCTTGCTTATCAAGTTTTCCCTTTTGGTTGGCAGATGTCAACGAAGTCTTCGGTCTACCTAGGATTCGCAGATGGATCCAGTCATCATACACGGAACTTGGCTTCCACCGCTTGGGTGATTTAATCGCCCAAGGGTCTACTGGCATCTTCAGGTGGCGTATGCCTAGGGCCATCCACGAATAATGTGGCCGAATATAGCGTCGTCATAGAACTTTTGCACGATGCCATATCACATGGTATTCACTCTCTAGAGGTTCACCTAGATTTTCAGTTAGTAGTATGTCATTTGAATGATCATTATCGTGTGTGTGATCCTACGTTACTCCATTGATTCCTACGGGTACGTCTTCTAGAACGAAAATTTGATTTTATTACATATTTTCACATCCCTATAAGTTCTAATCATGTAATTTATGCCTACACTAATTATGTTTTAGATTGGCATTTTTCACATTAATAAAGTAAAGAAAACCATTAAATCAATGAACACATTGTAAGATATGAGTAAAACCAAAGATCCCTCTTTATATATTTCAAAAAATATGGTGTTTATATTACAAAATTGGGGCAAAAACCCTCAAAATACATATACAGCCGATATACATATCCCATGACATCTATACTTGTGGCACCGGATGTGTATCATGTTAAAAAACCATGGCATTTGAAAGACGTTGGAATAGTCGTACCCATGCTCTAGGTACACCAACAACCTGTTGATGCATGGCTTCAGGTAGATCATCTACCTGAACCATAGGAATCCTCTATGTCAAACGAGACAACTTTCCCTGCACGTTCTGTAGGACTCTCTCCGCTTCTCCTCCCACTACCTCATCTCCCCAGTGCCTCCATCTATGTCATAGAAATCCCTCTGGCCGTTGCGGACCCACATCTACAGTCACACAAGTATATAGTTAATATTCAAACACCATCCAAAAATATTGTTGCTTCCTTAAATACAAAAATACAAAAAATGAAATATGTAAAAACTTTTACCTATGGCACCGTAGGCGGCTCCTGGTGGAAGTGGCATGTCTGGGTCCCCTTTGAAATCGATCCCTGCATAAGGATATTCATCTAGAGCAATGATTTGTCTCCACCACCAGAAGAAAAAATCATCATTGTAGGGTGTTGCCACCCTACCTCCCCCCTGTCATCTCATGACCTCGATCCACCGCGCCATGGCTAGATCACGTGGTCCTCTAGGAAGGATCTCCACTCTGGGTCCCATATATGGAACCCACTCAAAAAAGAAGTTACAAAGGATAGAGACAAACCCGAAGTTTCGCTTACCCCCTGCTTGCACTCTGTCAACTGACCTTTCATATTGGTCAGCAATGAGGTACACCAATCGTAGACAATGGGTCTCACACACTCCAATGCATAAAACATAAGTGGCCTTGATGCTTGATGGAACGAGGTCGAACCTATAATCCTGGTAAGCATGCGCACAATGATCATCAGGCTGAGGTTACTTATATCTCGGATGGGGACTTGACTTCCCACCATGGGAGTCCCTGCAATACAATGGGATTCAATATACTCCTTGATCTTCATCCCACTCCCCGCTCCACATGAATTGAGGTTCACAACCTCTCCTCAATGTGAAAGACCAGTTAAGAAGTAGATTTCCTCTACTTCTATCCTTAATGGTTGTCCATCAAGGATAAATCTCTCGCTATCGTGATCCCAATAGCCCACCAACATCTCCAACAACCTCACTTGGGCCCTCATTCCCTTGAGAGCCCAAAACTTGTATAAACCACATCTTTTTAGAGTCACTTGAGCCACTGGATCCCAATCCACTACTACATCTACCTCCTCATGCTCACGTTCTCTCCATTCCAACACAATCCTGCAAAAAACAAATCATTTTTGAGTTAGAAACCCCTTTTTTTTGCCTTTTGCGTACATATACGTGACTTTAATTGCTCTCATTCATGGGTAGGGCTTGATATATGCCCCATGTGGTTCACATAGGGGCATATATCTAGTCATATATGCAACCTATTCAGAGAAACCCGCGTATATCGAAAACCTCAAGTTGCGCCCTAAAAAACTAAAAAAATAGAACCTAATTCAAAAATGTAAACCACCGAATTTGAAGAAGATGGGATGAAGAGTTACCTGATCCAGATGGTTCATGATTTTGTTGCCTATTGCTCCTGCAATCATTGTTTGAATCTTGGAGGTATTTTAGTCCAAATTGCACTAGTTGGGTAAAAATCAAAATGATACAGTAATTTGTGATTTTATTACTATTTATAAGCTATTTTTACCCACTTGGTATAGTTTCATGCTATTTTTTCACCTCACAGACTAATTCAAGAATGGTTCTAAGTTGGTTTTGCGGTTTTGACTCAGTTTTCTTGCAAATTTCAATGTCATAGTTGGTCGCTCGTCTCCTCAGGCAGGTATATTCATAACCTAGAATATAGGATAGGTATCTAATCCATCGTGCATTTTTCATTATCCTTCAAATATCACTTTTTATGCCTTAGGGATGAACCCATTTATTGCAATGCATAACCCCTCACCTGCTATTAATAGCATCGTTAATAAATGGTAGAGACTTACCAAACATGGGTACCCTACTTAGAACCTCTTTGTCATTTGATGACCATGCCGATTTTTTCCTTAGGACCGGGAGTCCATTATAATTCAATACATGACTGTATGATGAGCCTCATTTCTCATTCATGCACATGCGGCCTTATTACCCACGGACTCCCAAAAACGAGTCTCAGTTAAGTTCTTTTCTGACTCGTCTAAAAACTGAAAAGATCGTCGAGTGATTTGTCCCTTTCATGCTCATTAAAGTTGTATTTGAAAGGTCATGAGTCTTAGTTAAGCTCTTTTCTGACTCGCTACCAAAAATTGAAAATATTGCTGAGTGAACTTGTCTTGTTTGCACTCGTAAATTGGATTTGAAAAGACGTCTATTTGGCACAAGTTTACCCCTTTTTCACACCAAACAGACTAAAAGATATAAAAAAAAGGACATTTTTTGTCATTAAGTCATGATTGCATATCATGCCCTCGCTTGCAGTATTGAGCCTTTAGTCAGTTCTCGCTTTGCGTTATAAACTGTTGCCTAAGAAGTTTGCAACCTCAACCAAGCAGAGCCTTGTTTATATCCTTCACAATTTGACACCCTATACCTTGGAGGGAACATCACCTCGAGTGTCCATCTCCTGCATGCATTCCCTTGCATTAAGCATAGGTACGTTCCACTATTGGAACTAGTTTTACTTACTTGTGACACTTGTTCCCTCCTCTGTATCATAGCATTCATTTGTTATGAAAAAACAAAAAAAGACGGGCAGGAAGGGAGTGTTGAACAGGATAAGTCAACTGAGAGAGGGGGGGGTGAATTAGTTGTATAATATTTCTTTCATTTTATAAGAAGATTACTTATTAATCAATAAATCATTCCTTTAACATTTAACTTGCAATAATACATTTAACCAATAAATATACAATCACATAAATGAAACAGTGACACGGTGATTTTTCATGAGGAAACCCAAAAGGGAAAAACCTCTTCTTCTTATGAATGAAAGGCAAGCTCCAACTCCTCTTTACATTCTTATTTTATTTGAGCTACAACCCAAATGAGGCTGCTACCTCTGTTTCTTCAACACCTACTGAATGGAAGCTACAACTCCCAAATGTACAAGCACCAACTTGTACAGGAGACTTTTACAGTCTCCCCTTTCTCCTCCCTACCACCCTGAAATCATTCTATGTCACTAAGAACCTACAAAGAAACTCTTTATATTCTTTGTCAAAGATTAAGTATTCAAATCCTCTCTGTTTTTATATTCATATCACAATTCATTCTTGACCAGACCACTTAGATTTATCAATCTGTGTATGTGTCTTCCCTCCTCTATTTTTTCTTCTTCTTCAAATTTTACAGAGCCATATATATCCCATAATCCTCTCTTTTCTTTTCTTGCAAAATTCACTTTATATATCTTCCTGTATCATCAACACGTACAATCGAACCCTCAGGCTTCAAAGAATCAGTTACAATAACTGAATAACTTCCTTACAGTAATTCTTATTGGCCAAGGCATCAAGACAAACAATATCCACATGATCAGTTTAAACATTTAACCAGCACCATTCGATGAACATACATTTGTTTTAATTTTTCAGCACGGAATAACCCTTGATCACTTTAGCAAACCACTTGTGCTAACCCATATGTCCATAGGTTGTGACCACAGGTTAATCGAAATGCATTTCGCATTTTGCATTTCGGCAATTCAACAATCCTGTGTCGAAGAGTCTTGACACTTCAAGTTACGAAACCCCGAAATAGAGATTAGCTTCATGCTAGCTCCTCCCTCTCACACGAACATCGGTGGTAACCACTGCCTACACCAAAAAGGTATTTCGGCATTTCGCATTTTGTTGTTTTAGAATTTCTTGTGATGAAGTGTTTCAATACTCCAAGTCACGAAGTCATCACCAAAACCCTTGGGTGATTGGTAAACTCATCACCGCCAGAGTTAATGGATCCACAGGAGGCTGTTAGACCATGTCACGAGTCTTGAAGGAGGTGATGAACACCAATTCAACAATCTCCCCCTCAGCACCAACTGAGGGCTCTCAGCACCAACTAAGATACTCGACACCAATCGAGCGGACTCGAACCCATAACCTTTCTCTCTGATACCAATTTAGTGGAAGTACGACTGTCGTTAGACCAAAACCTACGGGTGATTGGTAAACTCATCACCGCCAGAGTTAATGGATCAACAGGAGGCTATTAGACCATGTCGCGAGTCCTGAAGGAGGTGATGAACACCAATTCAACAATATCTCCCTCAACACCAACTGAGATACTCGACACCAATCGAGAGGACTCGAACCCGTAACCTTTCACTCTGATGCCAATTTAGTGGAAGTACGATTATCGTTAGACCAAAACCTACGGGTGATTGGTAAACTCATCATCGCCAGAGTTAATGGATCCACGGGAGGCTATTAGACCATGTCGCGAGTCCTGAAGGAGGTGATGAACAACAATTCAACAGGGAGTACTATATTGTAATTGGCAGCAGTCGTGTCAGCTTTGAACAGAGCACAAAGCTATTGAGTCCTTGTGTCCTCATAATTTTGGGTTTAGCATGGCCTTAGGAAGCTGATCTTGCTACAGAATTTTCTCTATCGACTGGTTACTCTTCCAGTCCCTACAGAGAACATTATGGATGCCTCCTGCATCTAATTGTCACATCATTGAGTCCATGTTGTCGGATTCCACCATATGTCTCATGCTCTTGTTCAAAGGAAGTCTATCAACCTATGTTGGCTACTCCTCAGAAATATTGACTTTGTATGTCGGCCATACCGTCAGTTTGTCTCAAAATCACATGATGCTTTGGTCTTATCATGCACCCTGGCCCTACTTTCATCATTGGTAGGTCACCTTGAACCCAACAATCGACATTTCATCATTGGTCGTTGACTGGGTGGTTTCCCTTTTGTTCGACGACAAGACATCTATTCACACTTTGGGATTCATGCAATGTCTTGGATTCCATTAGCCTTATTGGTGGTTTCCTCGCCTTTGTCAGCAATTTTTCATCATTCGCTATTTTTCAAAGGGTCTTTTTTGTGTACCGCTTGCATTTGGCACATGCGAAATACATACAGGGTCATTGGTTCGTGAACATGTTCTTTGTCCAATATCCACCAAATCATGAAGATCCTGCTTTTTTCCTCATGCTGACTGATGAGAGATGCCTCAATTCTCTCCTTTCAGCGGGTCTCTTTCCATCGACTTCATCTCATTTATTCTAGACATGGGACCTAGAGTTTTATGAGTGCCTTGAGTCTTGTTTTCATTAGTGGTAGGCCCTCTCGCCATTAACAAATGGGAATACATCAATGTCTCCTGATCAATGGATTTCTCAAGTGTTCGACATCGACTCCTTTTTCACACTTGTAGGAATGTACTCGATGCCTTGATACCTACTTTCATTATTGGTAGGTTGTCTCGCATTTGTTAATGGTATACCTCAATGACCATTATTCAAATGATGTCTCATCGTGTTCGACCTCAACTCCTTTATTCACATGATGTAGACTTGCACCTTTGGCGGATAGTGTAGAATACTTGAAGACATCACTATGTGGTTGCAGCTTTCCTGAGCTGCTGCTTCCCCTTCATTGGACCAATACCTATTTGACTTCAGTAATCAAGGGAGATTAGATTGTACTCCATGATATACAGATATCTTCAAATTGACTTTGATACTGGTCTCACTGGACCTTGTTCATGACTATGACAACTTTTGGTATGTAACCACATTTATATTTTCCTATTCATGGCCATGAACACTTGTTTAGTATATTTTCCACATGGATCTGCATTGTATTCTTGGCAGCCATGTATGCAAAGTTAGTACATAATGTAATGAGCAATTGAGTTCGTCCAGTTGGTTCTCTACCACTCCACTTCTAGGTTATTTATAATGTATTTCAGCCATAGCAGATACTCCTCTGATCTCACACATTAGGGGGCATCTATTATAGAAAGATTTGCCTCACCATTGTTATCTTGCACAGAGGTCCTTTTTCCATTTCCCTATGCAGACTTGTCATCCTTCTTTGATGAATCCATAACTAAAAATATACATTTTTCCACATATATGCTCCCTATCTTCTATGAAAGATGCATATACGTTGGTTGCTCCACTGCAGCCCATGTACATCAATATTTGTGCCAGACAATACAAAATGAGGTCGGGTTTCCATGTCATGATAGAAGATCTCTAATCCTTGGCCTTCCATATACTAGAAACATTCTGACTCGGCCCTTCAGTTGCATTATGAAGGCTATAAGAGTGCAATTTTGAGCTATGGAAAAGAGGAGAAAGCATTCAACTTTGAGAGCAAAGTTACTCTGGAGAAATTACTTCATATTGAGTCTACATCCCTCTGTCCCTCAAGTCTGAACACAGTGTTTAGCCCCCAAGATCTTTCCCTATTGTTGAGAGGACCTCATTTCCTCTTTCCTATGAGCTTGCCTTTGGTGGAGGATTGAAGTGGTGGAGACCCAGTTGGAAGGAACTTGGTTTCTTGGTTTTGAACCATGTCGACACGGAAGTGTGTATCAATGTCACTTATGTTGATCAATTATTAATAGAAATACTCCTTTCTCCTTCTATTGATATCTTGCAAATATATGATTATTATCAATGGGTGTGTTTGTAATGTTTATTAATGGATTATGCTATCTGATGTGCCAACCTCTTATATATTATCACTGTATACTTGCTCTGCTCATTTTTTGAGAACTTCTTGTAGGTATAAATCTTTGGGTCAAAGTGCTCAACGGTGGAACATCATCAAACATTGGATCAAGGTAGGCCTTTTTCTTATATTGCACATTAGTTTATATAGCATATGTTGGAATTAAGTTGACTTCTAAAGTCATACCTATCTGTTGTGGTTTACCCTTGGCCATATGGAGTTTTTCCCTTGTAATAGTGTTATCCTTAGTGAGGAAATGCGACAGAAAAGCACAAGTGATATATCAGGTAATGTGTTAAATATGGAGAACAGGGGAAGACAAAAGGATAGAGCAAAGGGCTCAGGGAACCATGGGAATTCTAGGAAGGGTAGATCCAAATCCAAATTTGGAAAGATAGAGTGTTGGAATTGTGGGAAGAAAGGACATCTAAAAAAAGATTGTAGATATCCAAAGAAACAAAGAGATGGTCAACAGGATAAAAATCAGGAAGCAAATGTAATAGGTGATGTGTTACAATATGCTTTGATTATTTATGTAGATAATATTTTTGAGTCTTGGGTAGTATATTCATGTGCTTCATTTCATGGACCACCCCATAGGAAACATTTTCTATATTATGTTCAAGGTGACTTTGGACAAGTTAATTTGGGTGATGAAGCACCATGCAAAATTGTTGGAATGGGAAAGGTAAAAATAAAGCAAAGCAATTGAAAGCAATGGTTGTTGAAAGGGGTAAGACATGTTCCAGATCTACAGAAAAATCTAATTTCAATAGGATAGTTGGAAAGTGAAGGTTGTATATCCATATTTACATATAAGGTGTGGAAGGTCACCAAAGGATCATTGGTGATAGAAAAAGGAGAGAAGGTAGGTACATTGTATTTATGTACTGGTAATACTGACTCTTATATATATTTAGCTTCTACAGGAGTGGATAAAACACTATGGCATCATAGGGTTGGACACATGAGTGAGAAGGGGATGCAAATACCTCACAAAAGAAATTTGTTCTCAGATCTTAAACAAATTGATTTGGATTTATGTGAGCATTGTGTTTATGGAAAACAAAAGAGAGTCAGATTTCTCAGAGTCGGAAAACAAAAGAAGAGTGAAAGGTTAGAGTGTGTGCATACATATGTATGGGGACTAGCTCAGGTATCATCTCTTGGTGTCTCTCGTTATTATGTTACTTTTATTGATGAAGCAACTAGAAAAAATTGGGTTTATTGCATTCGACAAAAAATCTGATGTTTTTCATACTTTTAAGAATTGGAAATATTTGGTTGAGAATGAGACAGGAAAAAGGTTGAAGCATCTCGGATCAGACAATGGAGGTGAATATTGCAGCAAGGAGTTTGATGATTAATGTTCATACCATGGGATTTGTAGAGAGAAGATAGTTCCAGGAACACCATAGGAAAATGGTGTGTCAGAAAGGATGAACAGGACAATCATGGATCATGCAAGGAGTATGAGATTGCATGTTGGTTTGCCCTTATAGTTTTGGGCAAATACTATAGATATTGTTGTTTACTTAATAAAAATAGGACCTTCAAACTCTTTGGATGGTAAAATTCCAGAAGAGGCATGGACAGGTAAAAAGGTAAACTATTATTTTTTTAAGACTTTCGGTTGTGAATCATTTTTCCATATTGATAAAGAAAATAGAACAAAGCTTGAGGAAAAATCCAAGAAGTGTACCTTTATTGGATACGGTGTTAATGATTCTAGTTATCGCTTATGGGATTATGAAAATCACAAAATCATTAGGAGTAGATATGTCATATTCAATGAGAAGGTCATGTACAAAGATCAGTTACAGGGAAAGAAATAGGAAAAAGAAAAACCAGAATACACAGTGCTTAATGAGATCACTGAAAAAGATATTCCAAAGGAACCAGAAAATCAAAGTGTACAACAACAAGAGCAGCAGGTACCCCAAACACCTGCAAGTGTTGTTAGAATATCTACTAGGTTAAGTAGACCCCCTGAACGATACTCTCCTTCATTGTATTATTTATTGTTGATTAATTCTGGTGAACCAGAATGTTATGAAGAGGCAATGCAAGTAGACACCAAAATGAAGTGGGAGCAAGGCATGAAAGAGGAAATGGATTCCTTGGTAAATAAACAGACTTGGGACTTGGTTCAATTGCCTGCAAGAAAAAGAGCATTGCAGAATAAATGGGTTTACAAGTTGAAGGAAGAAGATGGAGGAAAAAAGCAGTACAAGGCTAGAATTGTTGTAAAGGGGTTTCACAAAAGAAAGGTATAGATTTTGATGAAATATTTTCTCATGTTGTTAAAATGACTTCAATTAGGACTATTTTAAGTCTTGTGGAAGAAGAAGATTTGCATCTTGAACAGTTAGATGTAAAAACAACTTTTCTCCATGGGGATTTGGAAGAAGATATTTATATGCAACAGCCACAGGGGTATGAGGTCAAAGGGAAGGAGAATTTGGTATGCAAGTTGAAGAAGAGCTTGTATGGCCTAAAGAAAGCTACAAGGCAGTGGTATTTTGTTAGGGTCCTAACCCGCACATAGATAGAACAATATATTTGGATGTAATAAAGGTCAATATTAATAAGGCCTTTCAATAAAATAAAATAAGGTGGATGTAAGAAGACCTAATAGAAGCTTCTGCTTCTAGAAGGATCTTCCTCTATATGCTTCTTTTAATAGACATATTTAGTATAAATAGGAGTCAAGGGTATGATAACCCTAGCTTGGATATTATTGTAATAGAGCTCTGCTCAACTGGAGATTTCCCCCTCGAAGAGGCCCATGAACATTGTTTTCAGATTCAAAGTGTTATTTTTGTTGTTATTCTTATATCATTTCAGTGCTATTGTGGTGAATGTTCTAGTTATATTGTTGTTATTCTACCATTTCTAACATGTTATTTTTGTTCTGCATACATTTTATATCTAGTATATTACAAGTGGTATCAGAGCACTTTCCTCGACAGAAAGTGTGGGTTATTTTTTTTTCTTCAGGGTAGAGACGTATTCCGATGTCTTTAAGCCACAGAGATATGTCATTACATGCATAAACCCATGGTTGAGGGATTCATACACGTATAAAATACAAGTGGTACCTAAGTGAACATCTATTGGCCACCCTTGTAACCCCTGTTGGTACCCCTTCGAGTGGTAGTGCATCAGACAACACCTGTGTACAGATTAGCCTAGATTACCTAAAGCCCTCTTTAGATAAATTGATCGGCCACCTGACTGTTATAGTGTCACTGAGAACAACACTCGAGAAGATACTCTCTAGTACCTGGGTAGTCGGGTAGTATGGCTAAGGGTACGATCTATCCTCCTTAGTTAGTGCCCTGAGATATTGGGCCGAGTACTACTGTTGGACCCCAAATTTCAAGGAGATTCAGGCTAGCGCTCTGGTGTAAGGGACACCAGGGCATTATAAAGATCTGTCCAACACCTTTAGGGAGCATTGGCGCTCTGCTAACATGGGCATAGGGGTGCCAGGCTTAAAAAGCTCATAAAAATGTCCAAAAACCCAAATTTTCAGTCAAATCTTGACAGTCAAGCTGAATGTGATGGGGTAAAGAGTCAATCAACATATGAAATCAAACATATGGGGTGAACAAGGTCTAAAAACAACAAAAGGTAAGACAAGGTCTATGAGGAAAAAAAAAACTAAGAAAGTTTTGATTCTTCCCCAGTGGAGTCGCTAGTTTCTGTTGAAGGAAAATCTCCCTGCGGACAGGTAGATCTCCTCAAAGAGATAGACTCTTAACTCTAAGACAGAAAGTTGTTATCATGGTCACTGACTTTATTTTAGGCCTACACAAACTAATGCATGAAGAGGAAGGAGGAAAGACGTACCTTTTACCGGTGTTTGTCCCTGCACGCTCTGAGTTGAACTCCAATCTTGAGCTCCTCGATAATCCTTGTAGACAAACAAAGTACAACCACTTCCTATTCTATCGAGATTAGTTTGAAGCAGACCTATCTACTTAGAGACAAATTCATGTAATTTCAAACACAAATTAGAAAGAAACAGGCCAAGCATATTACATTAATGATGACAAAATATTACTTACAGCCATAGATGGAATGTAGCAGTTTTGTCAAGTTCTCTTTGTCTAACCCTTGCTCAAAATGCCCACGATCAAAATGACAATAGCTTCACTGATAATTCTCCTCCACTTCGCTATGTGTTCCCTATGATATCATAGGTTTCATGCCTCCAATCATTACTTCTCTAAATATCACTTATGAGATCATAAGTTTGGTATGATTCTCTATCCAGGTCCCCCTTTCACCATGAGAAAGCCTGCTTATATAGCCTTGGAGAGGCTCAACAACTTGAGATATCTTTGGGGTGAGTTGAGGATTTTCCTCCTTGAGTTAGGGATCTTCCCTAATATCATGGCTGGACTAGGGATTCAAGTCCAACTTCCTTCCAAGATTGAAAAGATCTTTCCCCCATTCTTCTCAACAAACCAACTGCGACCCGGAATAGGTAGCGCTCCCTAAAAAGGAGTGTCAGAGTGTTATAACGCTCCCTAGCAAGGTTTAGGGGGGCGCCAACACTCCCACCAGCAGTAGAAATCCTCCAAAAAGGTAGAGGGAGTGTTATAATGCTCCCACATAGTGCATAGGGGGGTGTCAGCACTCCTGAGAGAGGTATAGGGGAGCGCTCTCCTCTAAAAACCCAAATTCAATGGTTCTTTCAGATGGCAAGAGGTACATAACTCTAGTTAACCATTCCTCTTCTTCCAAATCAAGTGTTTGATGTGTGTCAAGTGTCCTTCTCATGTTGTTATAGGCACAACATAGGCATCATGGCAGTATGCTTTCCTTGACACTTGCGACACTTGTGACACTTGTAATGACGACACTTGCGACACTATCGAAGTGAGTAATTTCGATGTGTAACACCCTTGGGGACAGAAACATAAACAAATTAAAATAGACAAGATCTATTGTCATGCAACTGTGTTCAAGTTGCCAAGTAAATACACATTTCTTTCTGGTTAAGAATTTGGGCATTTTCTCTCTATAGTATTCTTCAGACAGGAGTATAACTCCGCAGGTGTAAAAAAAAAAAAAAAAACTAGTCTGGAAATTTTTTCACCATTATTTGAGACCTATTCCATTGGATTCATCTCTTTTCCCTTATCACATTCATCTATATCATTTTTTCAAAAAAAAAAAAATTACCCCGTCCACCCCTTTTCAGCTCCCCCATCCTCATGGCCCATTCCCGTAGCCAAGACTTGGAAGCTCACTTCAACACCTTGCAATATGGTCTCATCGAGACCCAACAAGAAGTGAAACAACTTAGTGCCAATGTTGTCGCCATCAATACAACCATGTAGTCCTCAATGGAGGAAATCAAACAAGACCTCCCCATCCAGCTTGAATCTGTCTTTTCGACACTCTGCACCAAACTACATATCCCTACATATAACCCTTCCTCTTCCTCACCTCCACATATTGAAGGTGACCATTCCTCTCATTCCCATAACTTTAAAAACCATCACTTTCAACGTGACCTTTTCCTTCTGTGGGTGGATGTGACCAAATTTGATGGCTCGGACCCCAATGGTTGGGTAACCCAAATGGAACATTATTTCTCTTTATACGGCATTACAGATGACTTGGCCAAACTCTAGTATGGTGTTCTCCATCTAGATCAAGAATGTTGGCAATGGTGGAAATGGATAAAAACTTCTCGTCAAGGGTATATTGCTTAGACACACTTTGTAGCAGAGTTTTATGAACGATTTGACACTAAGACCAACAATTTGGGCCATTTGACAAAGTTGAAACAATTAGGAACAGTGGAAGACTTTATAACTTCCTTTGAGCACTTGGATTTTATAACAGAGGGCATGACTGATGCCTTTTTCTGATAGTTTTTTATCAGTGGCCTCAAGGATGATATTCGGGCCCATGTCCTCATGGCTCGGCCTCAAAGTTGGGTGGAGGATACTAAAAGAGCTAAAGAAGCACAACAGGTTGTATCTTCTCAAAACTGAAAACCCTCCTTTATCCCTCACCCTAAACTAGTAAATCCCACTACTCCCTCTGCTCCACTAAAGATCCAAAAATTGACCAGGGATGAAATGGTTGAATTCCAACTCAAAGGCCTTTGTTATAACTGTGATGAAAAATATTTCCCGGGCCACAAGTGTAAAGAAAAAAACCTTTTTATGGCCACCTCCGAGGATATTTCGAAAGAGGATGTAGAAAAACCCCTTGTGTCTAAGTCACCTGAATCCACTGACATAACCCCTGCCTCAGACCCTCCAGAAGTAGAACCGGTGATTCCCTCAATGCTCTCACTAGCTTCCCCACTCCCCAAACCCTCAAACTAATTGGTTACATCAAGCATTGGAAGGTCATCATTCTGGTTGATAGTGGCAGCACCCATAATTTTATTCATCATCGCATTGCCCAAGAAACTCATTGTTACATCCATGTCGTCAATAATTTCCAAATCATGATTGCCAATGGTGGTTCCATGAAATCTGGAAGGCATTGTGAAAATGTGTGTCTCCAAATTGGTGACTACCACCTGCAATCCCATATGTTTTCTATCGACATGGGAGGTTGTGACATTGTGTTAGGTGTAGACTGGCTAAGGACTTTGGGTCCCATTCTCATGGATTTTAAAGACTTAACCATGCAATTCGACCAGGAGGGCCACCAATATAAGTTCCAAGGTATCATTGTCAATTCACCTGAGGTCATTAGTTCCCATCGCATGGAAAATCTGCTCAAAAAGGGTCATTCTGGTGTTATCACCCAACTCCATGCCATACAAGCAACAGAGACACCCTCGGTCCTGCAAGACCTCCAAGCCATCCTTTCTAAACATCAATTGGTCTTTTCCACTCCCCAAGGACTCCCTTCTTCCCATGGTGTTCATGATCATTCCATTCCCCTTGTGCCCGAAAGTCTTCCTCCCAATATCCATCTGTATCGTCACCCCTTTTCCCAAAAAATGAAATTGAGAAAATGATTTAGGAGCTCCTTAATGCAGGTGTTATCCACCCTGGTATGAGCCCCTACTCTTATCCTGTGGTCATGGTCTTAAAGAAAGAAAGAAGGTTCTTGGCAAATGTGTCTTGACTTCCGTGCCCTCATCAAACTTACCATCAAAGACAAATTCCCCATTCCTGTCATTGATGACCTCTTGGATGAATTTAGTGGTGCCAAATTCTTCACTAAACTTTATCTTCATTCAGGATGCCACCAGATATGTATGAAAGAGGAAGACATTCCCAAGACTTCCTTTAGAACTCATGAGGGCCACTATGAGTTTTTGGTCATGCCCTTTGGCTTGTGTAATGCCCCCTCCACCTTCCAAAGCCTCATGAATCATGTCTTCTGTCCTTTTCTTCACCATTTTGTCTTAGTTTTCTTTGATGATACCCTCATCTATAGCAAAACCTGGACAGACCATCTTGCTCATGTGGATCGAGTTCTCCATCTACTCTCTCAGCACCAACTTTTCTTGAAATAGTCTAAATGTGCTTTTGGCACCTTAGAAGTAGAATACTTGGGTCATTTGGTTGGCAAGGATGGTGTCAGGGTGGATCCTAAAAATATTGAAGCTATGAAAAACTAGCCTCACCCAAAGACTCTTAAGAGCTTGCATGGATTTCTGGGCTTAACAAGGTATTATCGCAAGTTTGTTAAGAATTATGGGAAGATTGTAGCACCTCTCACTCCTCTCCTAAAAAAGAACTCTTTCACTTGGACTCCAACTGCTGCTCAAGATCTTCAAACCTTGAAGATGGCCATGTGCACCACTCCAGTCCTCGCCCTTCCCGATTTCACAAAGATCTTTGTGTTGGAATGTGATGCCTCAGGGAAAGGAATTGGTGTTGTCCTTATGCAAGAGGGTCGACCTTTGGCCTTTACC